>CAJQZM010042254.1:13422-40042 GCA_907164665.1 Colias nastes | reverse complement strand
TTTCTGAACATTTTCGCTTATAACTTTTTTATTTATAGTTCTACGACCAAAAGTTACTACACCAAAGTTGTAGAGAATTTAATTTGCAACAAATAATGTTAACAATATTTTTTTATCAGTTAAATAGTTTAAGAGATATATCGTAAAAACCATTTCAACCGCTATTTTCAAGATGGCGGCCGTGGGACAAGGGTGGCGACCCCACAAACTTGGTTTTAGCTTCACACTGACCCCCCCTACACATCAAAAAAACAAAATTGCGTCCTCTAAAAAACGCAAGGTTAGGGCTAAAAAATGTAACATTTCAATGGATCATAAGGATTTCACGCATTATTGACAAATGACAAACAATACACACATTATAGGACACATTACAAAGGCACTTGTCCCGGCTGCACAGGTTGACCCAGGTTTTAATCATTGAATTACTATAATAATAACTTTAATATACCCTGTTTATACTCGGGGATGATGTCGCTTCCTAATGATAAAATAATTCTCAAAATCGGTCGATATGTAAAACAATACCTCATATTTTTGAATTTTGTAGATATTAGATATATTATTTATCAAAAGTTTGGAAAGCGATATCTGCAGGGAGAAATTATTTGAGATAGAGACTTGAAATCATTAATTACAATGATATTATGTTGCCGTTTGGAATGACGTGCCAAACTTAAGTTCATGTTGTTTTAAGAAACCTACAAAGTCAAGGTCCATTCTATAAATTAATTTTGTAAAACCCTGACTTTGGAGAACTTCCGAGAATCGAACCCAGACCTTGCCATTGGAAATACACTATTTTGCGGTTAGATAATCGCAGCTGATTCAAGGTTCCACATCAAAGGAATCCTATCCTATCCTACTAAAATTATAAACGCGAAATGATGGATGTATGTGTGTGTATGTTTGTTACTCTTTCACGCAAATACTACTGAACCGATTACAGTGAAATTAAGCACACATATAGAGGGTAACTTGGATTAACACATACGATAGATTACGAAATCTCAGGCCGGATAGGAACTATGCGGCCTTTTCTTTGAAAACGCAGGCGAAGCCGCGGGTGAAAAGCTAGTTATTTATAATTCTATGCAAATAACAACGATTATTGATTAATATTAGACCACGTATTAGACAACGTGCTTCGTTCGCCGGCTCTCAGATTATACGATACAAGCTCATCAACTAATAACCGAGTTTGAGCGTGGCTTATCGAGCACTGAATAGTTAAACATCATAGTCCGAGAGATGGTTGGGAGATTGTTTATTATTAAAATAATTGCTAGCAAATTTTACAATCAAAAAGGGGATAAATGTTTAACACACAATTTATACTATTTATTGCATGACGTATTTAAAGAATATTGTAACTATTAGGTACCAATTAGTAGTTATTTTTTTATTATTGCAACTGTGTTCTGTTTTAAATATAAACCAAGTAAACATATTTAGTCCTACATGTTTAATTTACGTTTATTTAACAGACAACATGCTTAAAAGTTTTCACAGATTCATCAAATTAACAATCGAGCTACATACGGGATAAAGGCAAACAAAGTAAAATTAAACTTGTTATTGCTCAAACGTTTATGAACAGAAATAAAATAAAAATGGCAATTTAAGAGATAGATAGAGATAGATATTAAATAGTCTCCAATCGCCCATTTCTTTTAGATATTCTAATAAAGAAATACTTGAAATAACATCGGCATACAAATACATGTAAAATACAAGTAGAGTTTATCATTATTTAAAGAAACTATTAAAAAAATACAATGAATTATGAACCACCTTTTTTGAACTCGGTTGAAAAAAATCTCGCACCAATAATTAAAAAGTCAACACCCTCCCTAACTAGAAAACAATAAAACAAACAATATCTAATAATAATGTATTAATAGTGCAATAAAGCCAAGCCAGTGTCGTGACCTCCAGTATTACGTGACCCGCCTGTCAGTTACAGATCCTTACAAGGAGGGACCAAGTGACATTGGTTATCTGTGTAATGAATAATAATGATAGGATAAAAACTATATCGTCTTTGTTTGATTTTGATGACGTCCAAACGGTGTAATCAAAATTTATAAAGTACTAGATATCCTCCCGAGGCTTCGGCCGCGTTTTTAAAGAAAAATACGCATAGTTTCTGTTCCTGTGGGATTTCCGCGATAAAAATAGCCTATAAAGTCTTCAGCTATCTACATACCCAATTTAATTGTAATCGGTTCAGTAGTATTTACGTGAATGAGTAAAGGTGCGATTAAACGACGCGCAAACACGCGAGCCGAGCCTGGCTCGGCTCGTGGTCCGCCGCGCCACGCGCCGTGTAAACAACTGCGCTCGGCGCGGCTCGGCAAAGTTTGCACGATCCATCACTTGTCGGTTTTTTCGACACAGATCAAAGGCGCGGGGCTCGGCTTGTGTTAATACGCGCCGTCTAAACAGATGTCACTGTCTATTTTGTATTGATGTGTAGCCGCCACGGACGGCTCGGCTGGCGTAGGATCGTGCTACCCCGCGTCGTTTAAACGAGCAGGCTTGCGTCCGTATTTAGCCGAGCCGCATTTCCACGGACGGCTCGGCTCGCGTAGGATCGGGCTAGCCCGCGTCGTTTAATCGCACCTTAACAGACATCCATCCATCCATCTTTACAAACTTTCGCATATTTTATAATATTAGTCGGATTTTATTTTGGAACTAGAGACCTACTCCACCTAGCTTTCTTTAAGTTTTTTATCTGTGTTTATTTTCTATTTTTAAGTGTATGTGTATCTATGTTTTTTTTTTTCGATTGTCGTTATCATATAAATTTCCCCAATCCAATCCAATAGGTCTAGGACTCATAGACATAATATCACATAACCATAGAGGCAGTCGTTAAATCATCCTACTAATATTATAAATGCGAAAGTTTGTGAGGATGTGTGTGTGTGTGTGTGTGTGTGTGTGTTTTGTTACTCTTTCACGCAAATACTACTGAACCGATTACAATGAAATTTAGCACACATATAGAGGGTAACTTGGATTAACTCATAGGATAGGTTTCATCCCGGAAATCCCACGGGAACGGGAACTATGCGGGTTTTTCTTTGAAAACGCGGGCGAAGCCACGGGCGGAAAGCTAGTAAAACTATACATATACCTAACAATAGAATCAGTATGTCCGTCAACATCAAAGCCTCAAAGTCGATTGTAATCACAAGCAAATGAAAAGTGGAGGATTTAATTAAATTATTAGCGGAAGTTCAAACAATTGGGAACGATTAAATGCCGATAATTTTGGTTAGAATTATTATGGGCTTAGCGGAGAGGGAAGTTTTTTGATTACAGATTATTAACTTTGATCCGTGGTTTTTCGCGTTATTCTATAGATAATAGTTTGTTTTGCAACAGGCTAATTAAAATGGAGAGATAATATATAGCAATACAAGAAAGTGTGTAAATGGTTAAAGAATTAATATGATTTTAAATGAAGCAATCAAAAAAAGAGCGTGTGTGCCGAGCACACGTGTCAGACGTGAAACTTCTTTGGCAAGATTCTAAGATATCAAAATCGTTGTCCTACTCTATGACGTGATACTATTGCCCTCTATTGCCATAACGTGACCTTTAAATTTTAACAACACGCTTAAAGAAGTTTCATTTCAAAAGTTGACAATTAGACCTTGAAAAAATCTAATTATATCTCTGTCTATTCATCAGATCATCTTATTACAATATAGCACTATCAATACAGATTGTTTACAATTAATAACATACAAAAAACCGCCAAATAATGACCGTCAAACGTTTAGCGTCATTGACCGCAATGCTTGGTCACAACTCACAGACCATGGCGGCAAAAACTTACCCATTATATAACTTTTTCAAGTTTATATTTTTGGCGGTATATGTGGAGAAAGTACTTTTTGAAAGTATCGTTTAATAATTGGAATGATCGATTGCATTTAACTGCAGATGAGAAAATAAGATGCAAGTAACATTATTGAAAAAAAGTAAAATTATTAACCTTCTTCAAAAAAGGAGATTCCTTCGACTATTTTGAGATTGCTACCGCATTGTACAAAAAAATCTAGGAAAATAGTGATGACAGTAACTTAGATAGTGTGTAATATATAATTATTAACAGTGAAACATTTCCTTTTTGCATAATCGATAAAGAAAGACTTTCTTGCACCTTATTACTAATAATATAAAACTATGCTAGGAACCCTACTAATTGTAGAAATTCTTACGAAATGAAAACATTAGCATATAAATTCTAGGTAGGTACGTCAGTATTTCTTCCGGTCTGATTTACGGTAATTTTGATGGTATTTCCCATTGCATTTGTAAAATTGAAAAAATTCTCATAACATTATATAAATTGTGTACGAAATTTTAATAACATTGTTGAAAATCCGGAAAAAAAACAAAGAAAGCGTTTTTACACCGAGTACCGTGGTGTTACATAAAACTATGCATTATTCTCTAAAGGTAAACTAGAGCAAAGGTTTTTTCTAACGTGATGATCTTTATACGATGAAAATCTTGTATGTAACTAGTTTTAGTGTATAAAAACATAAGATAATTACTACTCCTTTTGATTTTTGCGACAAAATAAAAATAAATATTAACATAATAAAAGTAAAAACTAAACCAATATACACACGATATAATATAATAATAATTATACCTATTATATTATGTACGAAGTAATTTGACATTAAGTGAAGGCTGACTCATCATCTGACCTTATAGATTTGCGAAACACTTATTATTAAACTTAACAAATAAACATAATATAATTTTTTGTACATAGAGCTTTATGGCCGCGGCTTTACCTACTCGCTTTTGATGATATGCTGTTTCTACATACAATTTACATCCCCTCTTTTACCCCCCTTTCAGTTTAGTGTAGGAATAAAAGTACATGATTTAGCCGTTTTCGTGTAAAAACAATAATTAGAATGATTTTCACTTACGTAGAGTAGAAAATGACATTTGGATAATGGATTAAACCTATAGGTAGGTACAAATGTAAAAACATAATTATTTATACATAATTTTTCACCCTTTTCATTATTATTTATACATAATTATGTTTTGCACGCCTCATAAGCGAAGCGTTGAGGTGGGTACTACTGTCACTTCGCGCAAAACATCTGATTTTTCAAACTTAAAATGTCTTTATGTATCATACATTGCACTTGTAAGATAATACATACACACACATATTAAGAAAAAACACTATTTTTAACATTCATGATATTTTTGATGTCATTTTTGTTATTTAAACTAGTTAAAAAACAGTTTAAAAAAGTTCTGTCTTGGACGTCCGTGTGTCTGTATGTGCGGAGGATTTTCTTGTTAACACGATAGCGACCGAAATACTTTACTAATCGAGTCTTTTTTTTTCTCTTACGCTTGAGTATGCTCAGGAATAGAACCCTTTCATTTTTCAGGGTCTGATTCGATGTGGTTTAATTGTTATTAAATAAACAAAAAAAAAATATCGACTGTTCTCCATAATTTTAGTATATCTATATATATTCTTTATTTACACCATATACATAAAAAAAAATACATAAAATACAATAGGGGTGAACCAAGTCAACTGTGAGATGCTTTGGATTGCGAGCATTGGCACATGAGAACAAGTGTATCTACATACTTATATTATATACACCCTTATAAATAATCAATTTTATTGTAAAGGATGAGATTATGAGGCGTGCACTTTTGGATTTTCCAAATTTATTTACATTTGTTTTCACTTTTTAATATTGTAGTTTATTGTTTACAGCATACAATTTTATTTAATTATTTCATAATTAGATATTAGTGAATTATTCGTTAATGGAAACAAGCAATTTACAGAGAAAACGTAGGTAATTTTAATTAATGTTATGAAGTTTATTTTATTACAACTTATTATTTTTTCTTCAAGGGTATAATTATTATTATGATTTTTGTGATTTTTCAACACATAGAGCGACAGCAACAGATAGAGCTATCCAAATATTTTTTTAAAAACTTACCATTAAGCCAAAAACGATGAAACAAATAAATTTATCCATTTCGAAAGATCCTCTTAATTATTTTAAATCTCTTACTGCGCTTGAACCGCCAAAATCGAAACAAGCGGGCTGCGCTTACGCACATCGATGCACTAGTGATTTAGCTTGAAGATCTATAGATCCGTAGGGTGGCCATGGTGTACAGGAAAATGGGATAAGACGTGACATAAATATGTTATTTAAGTGACGAAATGTGTGAATTATCGTTTTAAAATATATTTCAATGTTAGGTAATAGGAATAAAATTGATAGAAGAAGAAAAATAAAGTTTTTTACTTATAAGCCACAAAATCGAAACGTATTGGTATTATTACCGATCAGGGTCAGATCCTTTGCCTATAATTTCAAAAAGTTGACTTATATTAGTTATTCAAACTAAAACTTATATTGTATTCCTTTACATATTACCTATTATATTATTTCTATGCATTTGTGTACTTATATTATGTATGATTGGGCAGTAGCCCACCGTGCCATCCCTACACTACCTGATTTTATTACTGCTCAAAACTATTAATGAAAAATAACTTTATGCGCACATATTAAATCAACATTGAATAAATAAATTGTTTCCCTCAATAGAATATGTGCCCCATATAATATTATAATATGTACTATAGGTACTAGAGTACCTATGGGTAAAGAGTACTTAGTAATTTCCGGGATCCTTATTAAAACTAAATACATAATATAAATTATTATAGACAGGTACTCGCACATATAATGATGTCTTATGTATGCAAATAAACAAACACATTTACATAATATTTTATATGATAATGTAGTGTGTGTAGAATTCTCTCTTGATCATTCTTTCTTTGAATTTTCTTTCTTTTCTCTCCTCAGAAACGGCTTGACCGAAACTCATGAAAATTTGCGTGCAAATCGGGTAAGTAGAGCTAAGAATCGGACGACATTTCTTTTTCATACCCCTAGGTGATAAAAGTAAGGCAGTACGACAGCTAGTTCATATATATTAAATTCTCGTGTCACAATGTTACCATACTCCTCCGAAACGGCTGAACCAACTTTCATGATACCTCAATAATTATAGGTATCTACATAAAATCAATAGTAGATCTGAAAATTGGGCAACATAATTATATTTTTCATATGCCTTAATGTTAAGAGTAAGGCAGAACATTTACCGGGACATTATCCGTTACATGGTCACTGGCTGCGTCCTCCCTTGCTCCGTGATGTGCAAATCAATTACATTGAAATCATTCATAGATGAATTCAAATTTCAAATAAATAAATAAGCAATTTTTTATTAGAAAGAAGTAGATAGTTAAGTTAATGATTACGGTAGTGAAAGCATAAATTGCAAATTGTTGAGTGTATTGAGAAACATTAAAAAATCACAAAACGTTTGGTCATGAATGATCATGGATTGATATCAAAATTCAGTAGAGACAGACAGACAAACAAAAAATCGAATGCTAATAATTTAATCATTAATGTTACAATCCATGTAAAATATGAACGTTTTACCGTACCCAATTTGACAAAATACAAACAAGTGATGCATAATTTTATCGTTACTTAATTAAATAATAAAGAAATTACCAATTTCCCGCGTTTAATTTCGGGAACTTTAGGTTTTAACTTAAGAAACCTTTGACCTTTTTCATTGTTATTTATTTTTTATAAACACGCCATCTACACGTATAATACGTTAACTGTTAAAACACGCATGTTCAACATTTGCTTAGGAAATTGAGCTACTAGCCGCTAGATGTCGCTTAAAAAAATGTAAAAAAACTAACGACCACAAAAAGTAGAATATGCTTTGTTAATTTTTGTCTTAAAATTATATTAAAATTTAAAAATTATTATCTATAAATATTACTTCGTTAATTAATTTTATTAATTAAAACCACAAAATATATTCTACCGAGCACTAGATAGCGATAACAATAATTATTTCTGTAATGACAAGTCGTTTCCATAGCAACGGATTTGTTTTGTTGCAGACTGCAGTCATGAGTCAACTGTCATTGCTTGAATGTTTGTCAGCGTTTTTAAATTCTCTATTTTTCTTATTTTAAAAGCAATTAATAGACTAAAATGTCTAAACGGGGATGTGAGCATACTTCGAATATTCATTGTGAGCGTTACAATCGACATTCATATTTGTCGCAACGTTTAAAAGGCGATCGAGTAATGCCTAGAGTGAAGCTCGTGAAAAAGGTGGTTTTATCAAGAAATATTGGAGCAGCAACGTCAGAACAGAGGAAAAGCTGTTCCACAGGTGTCATAAACCACAAACAACCAACCAACAAGCAAAAGAAAACTACCAAATCTGATTGTATTTTGGATCCAACAAGATCGCAAACAAAACTTGATTGTTGTAAAAAATGTGGGGATACAGATTATAAAAGACAAGATTCAACATCTAAGCACTCAAATGAAAAATTAAGTGACCTTTATAGTCTTCAATCGCTACATAGAATTGTTAATAACAACAAAGCCAGCAAACATGACTTGAAAAATGGTAAGCTAAAACAATATTATAGGAATGAAAACTTTCAAATGTCGACAGAATCTATCCCTGATATTTATAACACGAAGAAAACCTCATTAGAAACGATTAAGGAACAATCTGAACAAATGCAGTCCGCATCTCGAGACTCCATTTTCAAAATATATACAGACTCCTCAGTGGAAGAAATGGGCTTTTTTAATCCAAATGACACAGATAATTTAAAAAATATAAAAGAATTTCGCAGTGACAATTATTTTGAGTGTCATTCGGTCAAATCTAGAATTAATCACAGCATTGCCAGAGATGAAAAACATAAATGCGTTTATAGATTTTATTTAAATGACAGGCTATTCCCTGTGCCTTTTAATACGGATTATAATGAAAATATAAGATGCATGGAGTGTAACTTGCCGTTACAAAATAAAGAGGATTTTTCTAACATAAATGGAATTATACAGGCTAAAGTAAAATTGAATAATAAAGTACAAGACACAATTGTTATGTTGCCAGTTAAAGAACCTTTAATTATAAAGGAAAAAAAGAAAGAAAATAATCAAAAAGAATTAGATTCAGTCTACTTTGGTATTGTTAAACTAAACTTGAATGGTGATTCAATATTTAATAAAACGCAACCAGATAATTCTCTAGCTCTTAAATATCAAAAGGGTTATAAACAATATAGTGATGATTTAAAATATGAATATAATAATTGCAATAATGATGATGTTATCATAATTTGAAAAATCTGCAATGTTTGTAAATTGACAATAAAAATAAATGTATTCTGTTATTATTTTTTTATAATTTAGAGGTTTGTATTTCTTTTTAATGTAGCAAACATTATAATTATTTTTATTTAAATATGAATTTATTGTTTTTCTTTGACTTATACTTAGGTACCTAATGAATGTAAAGTATTTTTCTAATAAATTAAAAATACGAGATTAACTGAATCTTTATGCAAATTGTAAATATATTTTAAAATGTATACACAATGGAATTAAAAAAATTAATGATGCTTAATGTATTATTAACATCTATTCTAATGTGCTTAATGCTTTTATCTTTTTATGATATTAAAAAACAATTTATTCTTTATTTTTTAATGGAAGTTATAAAATGGGATATCACGATTAAGATATATAAAAATAATTGTGTGACATTTTTTTTTTTTTCAATTAAGTAATTAATAAGTGAATTCCTATGTCCCCTAGTGGGGAATGGGGCAGATGAAGGGCAGATGCCTTATACATCTCTTTCACTGATCGATTCTATTTTATGGAGACCTAGGTGATCAGAGTTCTGTCCTGCAGACCAAAAAAAATATGAGTACCTATTTAGGTATACTGTGTAGTGTATAGCCCTACAGATTAGTAAGAAACGTAAAAACTAAAAAGATAACGAAACGCCCAAAACCGTATTAATCTACGCAGGCGGAAAGCGAATAAATATAAAGAAAGAAAAACAGACGGCCATTTAAAACTTATGAAATACCCACATATTTATATTTCACGTTTCGCGGAACGTGAAGGGATGGAAAATATAATGATAACGTTGCATCCTAGAACTGATATTGACAACAACATGAAACCAGTTTACAATTTACATGCCGCCATAGCCATTCTGCAATCGTCATAAAAAATATATATGACGGCGAAAAGCGCGCGAATTTAGTCGTTGACAGGAGAGCGTTGCGCGCGCACTCTCACTCTTGTTCGGATACTCGTAAGAGACATTCATCAAAAGAGTTTAAAAGTGAAACAATATGCTTCGTTTATTTTTTATTTTCATATTAAGTTCAGTGCTCGCGCAGAATTCGTTGCGTAAGTTTTTTAATTTCGTTAATCTTAAAAATGCGGTGAAGGTTTAACGTAGTTACGAGAAGTACCTACAAATAATTTTACCTTTCTTTAGATGTTTTTTCATGCTTGTTGAACATTTCAATATATTATAATAAGTATAACATTTACCTAATACAATAATTTAAGCGAACAAGAATTTAAAATGATAATATTAATTTAGCTTTATAGAAAAAGATTTTCTGTATGCTTTCATAAAATTTAAGATTTTCTTTTTATTATGCACAAAATAAAGATCCTATAATACTATTACTTCCTACTTAGGCCCGATTTTTCAATCGTTGGTTAAAACTTATTCGTCGAATAAAGACGTTTTGCACGTTAATATTAAAATGTCACCTGTAAAATGCCTGTAAACTGTCAATTACAGGCAAGAAAAATACATTTTTGAAATGGTAGTTTAATACGTTATTCGACGAATAAGTTTTTACCAACGATTGAAAAATCGGCCCTTAATATTCCAATTACCATGGAGATGTGACAATTTATCTACTACGTTAAAAAATCACTTTGAATTAATTACCCATCAACATACTTATTTTAAATAATTATGGACCATCATTCTAAGATTCTCGATATATTGAAAATAAACTATATCTATTTTCATTAAATTTCACTGCGTAATCTTTAATATTTAACAATAATCACAAAAAAGTGTTTTAAGTGATCGATCACAAATTATTTAATATTCTATCTGGGCAAAAATACGCATATTAAAAAAAATTCCTCACATGCCTCGAAATATCTTTAAAAATCGGATACACTGTGCAACATAATTTCATTATGTCGAATGTCCTTCACCAGATGAAATTAACTTAAAAGTAAACATTTCGCAAATAGCGCCGCCAAAAGGACGCGTGGTCAGTGGTGCAACAAACTTGAAAATTTCTTTACAAAACATGCATCTTACAAATATGTATGAAGAAATGTCACAATATGTGCTTTGGTTTTATTTATAATCTGGCTTGTTAGCAACTCTAGATTATATTGATTAAGATTTGAACATCCATATATGGTTCACTGTTTCTTAATAACACTGATTTATATGATACGTTAATATTTTTACAATTGAGAACGTTAAGTGGGTTAATACTACAAGGTTAATTTCAAAAGAATTATTTACAATTCACTTAATCAGAGATTAGTGGATATGTTAACGGAAATGTATGTAATCCGTCATTGTATACAATTCCTAGGAAATGTATGTAATGCCTAAAATCGCACGGAAATGTGTGAAATAAATTATTTTATACACATTGCCTAGGAAATCTATACATTTCCTAAATAGCAATCGGAAATGTAAAACATCTAAAATATTGGAAGGTACGCGGGACGAGGGGGGGGAGGGCCGAAAATTCGTAATCTGTAATTTTTGGTTTGGATAAGGGGGTGGGTTAGGTTAGGTTCGTGTTTTTTAAAACTACATAGAAATAGGCTATAGAAATAGGCTACATAGAGCTAGGCTCGCGACCGTCTTTTTGTAGAATTTTGGCCGGCCGTTTGTAATACGGCGGATTATACAATCCGACTGGGACGTGTACACGGGGACAGCGGGACAGGGGACTGATTACTTACCAAATGAAAATTTGATTTGATTGAATATAAGTTGACTTAAGAAATGTTAATTAGTAAGATAATATGAACATATTATTATTATTTTACGGTAAGACTGTTACCCGATACAGTGTTTTATTACAGAAATCATTTACTTTATACATTTCCTAATACGATATTGGAATTGTATATAATTCCGAGGAAGATTATACTTTTCCTAGGATATCTATGCATTAAATAGTTTATTAAACAATATTTTATACATTTCCTAAATGGTATCGGAATTGTACACATTTCCTAGGATTTGTATACAATTCCTTGATTTCATACATTTCCGGTAACAGCTTACATACCTTTAATTAAAAGCACATAAGCACAAGCTTATTTACGACTACTTGCTCTACCATTTTGATTAAGAGAAAATATCTAGTTATACTAAAGAATTTTTTTTAATAACCTGTTGCCAAAAATTATGTTTCCTTGAACCTCCATATTAGTAGGAAGCTTTGGAAGAAGGAAGCCATGCTTTCGATATTATCCTGCTTTTAATATAATCCCTATGTCACTATTTGCTGCAGCGCGAGCGCCAGAAAGTGGAATATTTAATATGAAGTATGATCTACACATTTTTGTATGTTTGTAGCGTATACACTCAAAAACTCCTAAATCGCAATATTAAAATTTCTTTCACCAGCGACCTTACTCCAGATTGGGCTTTATAATAAAAATTATCATTCGCCTGAGCATGCTCAAGTGGATTCAAGGCTTTAACAATATAATCCACTACGAAGTTACAATAAATTAATATTCATGAATATATTGTTAGACAGGAATTTCAAGATCTTAATCTAGGTAATCATAAATCTCGAGTTTTCTTAAGATGGTTTTCCGTAAGATTTTCCATAGGTTAATAAGTTTAATTATCGTTTCCCAATTAACAATCTACACGGAGTAAGAGACGCATGTTTAATGGTAAAACAAATATACTTATTTAAATACGCTATGTGATGGATTCATATAAATTTAATAGACCTGATATTATGAAATACAATTCAATTTAACTATAGGTACCATCATACTAAGTTACTAACCTTACTTTCATACCAAAAACTTATCGAACCGAATTTTTATGTAGTAAATAGGACGAGTTTTTCCGTAGGAGGAAACTTCTAATTAGCATATTTTACAAATTATGTATAACAATTAAGAAAAGTCACATTTTAAAAATAGTCGATACGGTACTTAACCTACCGGAGAAAGTGATTGATAAAATACATAGTTACTTACGTCTATTTTTTTTTTGACAATTTAATCACAGCACAATTATATTACAAGTACCGTACATATTAAGGGAAATTCCTGACCAAATTTTGTTGTTTATTGCATTATTCAGCGATTTTTTTCCGGATTCGCGTCATAAGTTAGTAAATAATCTATTTAAATATTAAATTATTAGCTCACATAATGGATAAGTATAGTATATTTACATTAGATCGTGTTTAATTATGCTATCTATAAATATATAACACGTCTAGTTATATACAGCTTTGTTTAAGAAATTTGCCTTTGTTCTATGTTTTTATATACTTTTTCTATTGAATATAATAATACTAGCTGCGCTCCGCGGTTTTACCCGCGTGGCTCAGCTCCTGTTGGTCTTAGCGTGATAATATATTATAGCCTATACCTTTCCTCGATGAATGGGCTATCTAACACCGAAAGAATTTTTCAAATCGGACCAGTAGTTCCTGGGATTAGCGCGTTCAAACAAAAAACACTTCAGCTTTTTAATTATATATGTAACATTAGAATAGATGGGAAAATTTTATTGTGCTTTGCAGCTTCAAGCTAAACTGAGAAAATTATAAAAATATCTTAATATGAATTCGATATAACAACACTCTATCATAAAATAGTGTGTTGTTAATACAACGTAAGTGTTAATCTTTTACGCGTAATTGTACTTTCACAGTAATTATATAAATTTATTATCTATTCACAAACGTTTTTATCTTTAAAAAAACCCAATCTAATCTGCATAAGAATTCATATTATTTAAGCTATCGTAATATGTGTAACGTAAAACGTTTAGGATTACCGAAGATATAGTGTTACTTGTTGGTTGTGTAATGCAGCGGTTCAATGTATTGATATGTACAATGTACATTGGAATAGTACTATGTTTTTATTAGAGTACTAGTTGCCCGAGGCTTGTTGTAACCACAGTATTATAATATCTATAATATACAAAATAATATTGTAATACTGTGGTTTTAACAATACAAGCGCGGCACGCCATCTATGAGAGTTATAAATTTCGAAGTTATTCAAATACCTACTCATTATATTGAATCCTCCCATCGGAAAAACCATTTTTTACAAATCATACTTTTAAACTGACTCCAGCCAAAGATATTACATACCCTATATTATTGTATATTCTATAATATACCTCTAGCTCCATTGCGACGCGATAGAAAGACAAACATACAAACACACCAAACAGA
The DNA here is from genome assembly GCA_907164665.1 of Colias nastes. Taxonomy (NCBI): domain Eukaryota; kingdom Metazoa; phylum Arthropoda; class Insecta; order Lepidoptera; family Pieridae; genus Colias; species Colias nastes. Next base: position 25,572 of record CAJQZM010042254.1, on the reverse strand, counting down.
CAATTCATTCAAATCTATTCAGCAGTTAAGAATGTAACATTTGTTAGAACAAACCTTTCACATTTTTTCTGTTATTATATAAATTAGGGTAGTCGTCGACTACATCTAGTTACCCTTTGACCTAATTCCCACCCACCTACCTAACACATTTGTTTACTTTTCCCGTCACAAAATAAACAAAAATAACTGCGTCCTTGTGTGTTGCATTCAAATGTGTGCATCGTTTATCAGCCATTTACATTCAATGGCCAGGGCTGGCCTTCACACGCCCCTGCCTTATTCATCCTAAATCTATTGCAAAGGTCGATGACATACGTGGTCATAATTGGTCGTTGCACTTGGTTATATGGTTGGTGCTAGAAAAGTGTATGAAATGGTTTAGTGACATCAAGTGCCGCAGTTTCACCAACGAGCCTGCGGGCTAGAAGAAGTGTATTAGCATTATATTGTAAGTTGCAACTTATGTGTAACTAGCTTTCCACCCGCGGCTTCGCCCGCGTTTTCAAAGAAAAACCCGCATAGTTCCCGTTCCCGTGGGATTTCCGGGATAAAACCTATCCTATGTGTTAATCCAAGTTACCCTCTAAATGTGTGCTAAATTTCATTGTAATCGGTTCAGTAGTATTTGCGTGAAAGAGTAACAAACACACACACACACACATCCTCACAAACTTTCTCATTTATAATTTTATAGTAGGATGTGTTATTCTGGAAGATGAGCTAAATAACTGTCAACTATCATCAAAATCCGTTATGTGGTTTTCGCGTGAAAAAGTAATAAACGTACATACATACATTCTTACACACATTATTATTAGGTATAGCCTCATTCGGTCTCTGTGTTGGCGAAAAAACAAAATATGTACAGGTTATTATCTTTCAGGTATCACGTAGCTCTCTGTAAGTGGTAGAGTTGTCAAAACTCTACCACTTATTAACTAGGCAGATTTTCAATTGATTTATTTCCTTTTTATAATATACGTACCTATAGATAGATAGTATATATATGAATGTTTGTTTGTGTAAATATTTGGATGTCTTACTAAACCTGCAGCGTTATGGTAGGTATTCATTTCGAAAATGTTTATCAAGTTATTAAGATATTTTATTACTCAATCACGCAGAAATATTTGGACTACATAATTTACATAAAATTCGGTAGATTACATTATATTTATCATAATTTAATCAATCAAACTAGACGGAATTGATTTGCATAAAAATTTAATGTGTTTATCAATAAGAGTTTGAAAATGCTATGAATTAATCATAAATTAATTAAAATTAAAACAATTTTTAAACTGAAAGACGTGCTAGGAGTGCTAGAATACTTATATGTAGTGGTGAATGAAAAAATAGTAAATTTCTTTGCTGTTCCTGAATTTACAAAAAATAAGTGCTTGAAACTGTCAAATTCTAATTAGGTACCATATAAAATGAGGTTTCATGTTTATTTATTTATTTATTTATTACCAACTTTACAGTATGTAAATATGCCAATACCAATCGAATTTGAGACGTTTCATTTTTGCTCGCACACAACCACTGTACGACGTACGTACGTACAAAGGTGTTAAAAATATCATAATTTATATTTTTAAATAATAACATTCACGGTACAGTAAGTTCACATCCTAACAGTTAGCTAACGTTGAAAGTGCTTACGTAATTATTAAGCTTTCTAGGCATTATGATCGCGAACACTATCTCTTAACTAGTGAAGGGATTATCAAAAGAGATTTTGTTTCTTTTATTAAGTTGAATGTTTATTTGTACACTAACTGTGCTCCGCGGTTTCACCCGCAGTCTTAGCGTGATGATATATAGCCTATAACCTTCCTCGATAAATGGGCTATCTAACACCGAAAGAATTTTTCAAATCGGACCAGTAGTTCCTGAGATTAGCGCGTTCAAACAAACAAACAAACAAACAAACAAACTCTTTAGCTTGTCGTCTGTCAATGTATCTCTTATTCAATACCTTTCCTTCATTTATTCACATATCCGTGGTCATTTGCATTCCCTTATAGCCATGATACCTACTAAACTCAAGGTAACTAACAACAATATTATCATAATAGACTAATAAATATTCTAAGACATTTCACAGGACGCCATCTGGGATCAATAAATGCAAAGATATATAAAAAATCATTGGAAAACTGAATCGGTATGAAAAGCAGAAATCCTACTAATATTATAAATGCGAAAGTTTGTGAGGATTGTGATGTTATTCTTTCACGTAAAAACTACTTTACCGATTACAATGATGGTATATAGGTAGTTATAATATGTAAGTAGCTGAAGACCCAGAATAAGGCATATGCAACTTTTTATCCCGGAAATCCCGGAAAACGGGGACTGTGCGGGTTTTTGTTTGAAAACGCAGGCGAAAATCTAGTACATAATAATATATTGTATCTACCAACTATTACATAGCTTCATCCGCGTGGTCAAAATAAAATTTCATGCTATACAATTGTTCAGAACCTGAAGAGAAGAGATGTAAAAATCGAAGATATCATCTCAATAAAATCATCACTAGAATACGTACAAATATTTTTGTACCGATTAAAACAAATTATATATTTTTTTATTAATATAATTTAAAAAGTAAATGTCACGGATTACTCAGAAAACGAAAATAATTTATATGATTATTTATGAAAATTAACATGCAAATTGTTTCCTCATCAACGACATTTAAAATGAATGCATTTTATAAAAATGCCACCTTTGTATAAATAAATCCGTAGACGGTAAAATTAATTTATGTATATCAATATAACATTTACAGTTGTATATAGCTCGTTCAGCTCCGAAACTTTTGAACCAAAAAAAACTAGAATATAGAGCCTATATCAGGAATATTAGAAATTCCAGTTTCTACTTGTAAAATCATTTCGATAAAACTTTTGAACAAAACAAAAACTGGAAAGTAGAGCCTACTTCAGGACTACTAGGATTTTTACTGGTAAAATAATTTCGATAAAATAGTTTTAAAGTACTTATAAACAAACTCACAATTCACAAATGATAGGTATGTAGGTAGTAGAGGATTGTGAAGGAATATAAAAATTATAATAGGTACCTAATGTCTGGACTGAGCAAGCAAAACCACAGGCTGAAACTAGTCACACATAGTCATCCACAATTAGTATTCATATAAACACGGAACACAACGTAACACTTGCAAACGTATTTTATTGTAATTATGGAAATGTAGAATTTTAATTCCAACGGTTAACAAGGCACACACTTCGGTTCGTAATGAGTATGACACAAGATGAATTATTTTTATATTGGTAAAGATAGGAATACGTATATTTGCACGTACCTATGTACACAAATCTTTTAATAAACAACGGTAAGAGAAGAAAACTCTAAAAATTCTCTCTCTCTCTACAAAATTCCTACTAATTAGTAGGAATGTTAAAAATTAAAAAAATGGCGAATAATTATTGGCGTTACATTGATTTCATTTCAAAATGGGGTGTCAACATAAATGATTTTCGGACACTTGCAATCAACTTATTAAAAGCGAAATATTTTTAATAGATATAATTTATTCTTGAGCAGTCTTCAAAAAGCTGTTTACGCAGAATAGTCGAATAGTAGATAATAATTTATTTATTCAACAAATTTATGGCATCATAATGAATTTAATGTGATTCACATTGACATTATCAAGCCAACTTTTTCACATCAGGTCTTCGTAAATGAGACACAATTATCGTGAGATATAGAAAGGTAATAAATTATTATTTAAGTCCGGATTCTCCATTTTTGATCATCAATCGTGTTGTTTTCTGTTAATTAGTGAGTAATTTTGAATATGCAAGGCTGTAATTGGATGTGGAAGGTTACTTTTTTATTTATAAAGTACAGTCATAATATCATACATTTTCTTCGATTCTTCACGACTACAGACTTTAACAGACAGATAAACTTACAGATGAAATATCATAATATATCTTCTTTGGTACGAAGTTGATGGGTAAACGGTGTACAGCTTCATTAAAAGTTAAAACTATAACAGATTTAATATGTTAATACGATAAAAATCCTACCTAATCAATAACTACAAAAATTTATTTTACATTCATAGGTACCAAAACGTAGGTATGATACCTAATATATACCTTTCCGGACGTTATTAAGAATGCTAATTCAACTCATAATTGATTAATTTTCAAAAGCATAAATAAATATAATTTCATAAGAAAACAGCACCCTGCATGTTGCAAATATTTCATATATTATCTGAACCTTTACTCAACTCAATAAAAAATTAAGAAAACGCACGCAGCCGCAAAAGAAAGCCGCGTCAGCCAAGTTTAGTCAAGGACTGCAATTAAAACATAAAAATTACACGCTCAATCACACATCACAACTTAGGAAACAGTAAGGGCAAAATATTCCACTTATTGTAAAGCATCTTACAAAACATGCGGTTGGGAGCGTGTATTGAGCGCAAGGTCGGGCCTGCTTGCCAAACACCCGCGTGACTTGAAATGAGATGCTATAGCAAAATGCTAGAGATTAACGTCCTGGATTTTGTGGAGATTACAGGGGGATCTATGAGGGTTTGGGACCAAATTAAAGCTTCGATTAAGACAAATATACATGCTGTAAATTTAAAATCTTTCGATTCTTTTAGGTACTTATGTTAGAATACACAACTTTTAGCGCAATCCGATAAAATATCATATACCTACTACTACTCGATTTGCAACTACTTATATTACTACTTATTACTTTTTCCATTGAATACACGTCTTAATAATACTTACTGCATATCAGATTTATGCGTTTATCCTTTGTAATAAAATGCAAACATTCCTGGACACCAGCCAATAATAATTATTCCCTCCTTATTCATTAATAATTAATTAATTATTAATCGCACATTGTACTTCGGTCAATGACTGACCTCTGTAAGCCATAATCGCAGTATCGTCATAATATAACATTATTTTTCAGTGAAAGTCCTATCACAATCGGTGGGGCCGTTTCGGAGATAATACGCAACAAACATAATAACAATATGAAAGGCTTATTTTTATGTACTTGACATTAAAAACCAACAATTAAAACACATTCACATGTGAATAAAAAAAATTACAACACTACAAAATTTTTTTTTTTTATTATTTACATCAATCTTTGGAAAAGAGCGTTCGACTAAACTAAATAAACATTATTCACATCTTTCTAAAATCAGATTCATTACAATAAAATATGTAGATTATCTTTCTAATCGATATAAACATAAAAACAAGCAATCTCCAAATATAAATAAATTATGCAACATAATATTTCGCCTGCTGAACTTGACCTACGTTACGTCACATTTAACAAGCTAATACCGCGTCATCGCTCGTGCATTTTATCACGCGACTGCCGTAATAAGTTTTACTTCTATTTTTTTTAAAGTACATACTGACAAAAATTGTTAGCTTTCTCCATGGTTTTATTTATGCTAATAATAAGTCTTTACATAGATTTAAAATATTATAGCTAGGAAATAATTAGGGCTATATTAAATTAAATTAAAATTAAAGCTTCAATTGTTAAATAATTACACAATTATAAAAGAAGGTATTATTATAATATTGTAATACTGTGTTAATAGTTTTAATTTTAAAGCATTAAATGAAACAGAAGATTTCATAACGGTGCCTTTTGTCTTGACCATTTTCGCGCGCATTTATCTTACGGTGCATTTACATCAAACGAGCGAATGCTCATTCTAAATCTATGTACATTTTTAGTGTAAACAAGCGTAGAGCATTCTTTCGTTGTGCTTTCGAAAAGATTTTATGCAATGTTCTCATAATGAACAACACTGAATACGAGTTTTCGTTTACACTAAATTTGACAAAAAGAACACGAAAGAATGCTCTTGCTCTAGCTCTAGCTCTATGTTCGTTTGGTCTAAATGCACCGTTATTATTTAGCAATCCATCTCTACATAATGTTTTTTTGCTTTTATTATGATCCTCTTAAACTAACGCATCGATAGATTGTTGTAAAGTAAAAATTACTTTCGAACAATTCTACTCCTTGGCTTGGTGTGCACTTTTTAAACTAGCTTTTTGCTGACTTCGCCCGCTTTATCTTTCTTGATGCACCCTATCTATTAAAAAATCCGCATCAATACCTGTTGCGTAGTTTAAAAGAAAGAATCATACATCTCTATGTATCTGTCTCTACAGAGAGCGGGAAGCGAAGCTTTATTTTATACTATGTAGTGACATGTATAATGTATATTATGAAATTATTAAATCCTTCTTCCACCAAATCTCCTTGCACAACGATCCTGATCACACATGAAGCAACAGTATTGTTAAGGTCTCATGTTGTAATGTTACAGCTGACGACTTCGCGCGGTGTCGACAGAGGGACGCTGGCCTCAATGACTGCCTCAAGAGTGCCGTGCCCGACGCGCTGAGGAAGATGAAGAAAGGTTAGTCGACTAGGAGGGGCGTATGGTCGAGATTTGGTTTCGACTAGGAGAGGTATGAAGTCGACTAGGAGGGGTGCGTAGTCGAGATTTTGATTCGACTAGGAGGGGTGCGTAGTTCAGATGTCAAGATTTGGAAATGGCAACACGTGAAATGAAGGTTTATTGCGACTATGAGGGGTGGGTAGTCGAGATTTAGAAGTCTTTCTTGTGTGGATGCACTGTATGGATCGCGATGATGCAAGACAGAAAAATATGTGTTATTGTGATATGAAAACAATGATATATGAATATGAATCAATACGATTCGGGGAAGGGGCGTAGTTAATAGTTATGATAATTAATTCATTAACTAAATAAAATATTGATGAAGTTTCGAGCCGACTCATGTAGGTCTTAGAGCATTAACTAAGATGTAGGTTGCATGTAGGTATAGGTATTTTCATACAGGTAAGTACCTGTTTTTTTTACAAGTGCTTCATATCCTATTATTCTTACCCTTCAATAGAAGATAATCCTGATTTCAATAATTATTATGCATACACTTAATTTTGTTTTTACAAATTACTAGTTTTACTACATTGATTAGTTACCAAATACACAATTACACAAATTAAATTTATTTATCAAAAAGACGTAATATTTTAAAGAAAACACCCATATTCCATAAATATAACTTTTTAATACAATAATCAATATTCCAGGTATACCAACCCTCTCAGTACCACCGCTGGAGCCCCTCGCAGTCTCCGGCATGAACATCGAAGCAGGCGCCGGGCCCGTCACCATCACGCAGAACTATAAAAATATTAGACTGCATGGCCTGACGGACTCTGTTTTGACTAGTTATAAGTAAGATTTGTTTTTTAATTTAAAATAAATTGTATGAATGTTGGTGTATATCATATGGTGCATATGTGTCTGGGTGTTAATTATCTATATATTTATATAAGTATTTATTTAAAATTTAAAATGTATGTTTATCAGCCATCTGCTTTCCACGCTTTCCATAACACAAGCGAAAGCTTAGTATGGGATCGGATCGTGCCGTGTGTGAAAATTGTCCTGAAATATTTATTTATTTTATTTATTTATATATTTATCGTAGCTTTTTAGCTGCACCACACTCTGATGCAGCTAGAATGCTTTTCAACTTTAAATTTCAAATATAATGTAGATTGTTAAGTGTTAAATATTTGTACAAGGTACGATGGGATTGTCATCGTCCTTTTGGACAAAAATCCCTAAATAAACAAAGAAAAAAAAGGAAGATTTCTTCGTTTAATTAGTGACGAATATTCGTACTAAGTAAACCCTTAGTAAACCAGTAGGTATCTGTAAATCTTGTATACCTACTTACACCGTATGTTATGTTATATGTAGATTGTACATTACACGGTATGTTATATGTAGATTGTAGGTACTTGTAGACCTTTAAGGCACCGTGTTGCCGCCCTTATAACTTAAAATCATTAAATTTTTACGCTATAAAAATTATGGCAATAACAAAAATTATACTTTTACTACGCTGAAAGTTCGCTCTCCTGTCGCGTAATGTTTATCAAAATTTAAAATCGTGATACTCGGAATGCTATGATTATTAACTTGACTTATTTTTTATGTTGGTACTAGCGACCCGCCCCGGCTTCGCACGTGTGCAATGCTGATACATACATATAAATACACTACAGAAAAACTGTGAACGTTGTATATAAAAACATAGCGGCCCGCTCTGTCTTCGCACGGCGGCCGTGCGAAATAAAATAGATAGCCGGGCGGCCGGCCGGTACCGCCGCAAACGCTACGTCCCGCAATTTTTAAATCTGTAATATCTTCGAAAATATTCACTTAAATCATACGGTGTAAAGGGCCATATAGATCTATATTAAATGAACAATGTATTCAAGGTATTTAATTGGTTAAGGATTAATGCTGTATTGGTTAAAATCGCATCGAAAATTAGCCATTATTTGTCGTAAAAAGTAAATGACAAAAAAAAGTTATTGTGGGTTATCCATAAGAGATAGACATATACCATCGCGGACTTTTCTGTAGACCTTTTCAATGTGTATAATACTTAGTACATTATTTTGATAAAACTCGTAGGGTTCAGCCTGCGTTTGCAATGTAAGCGGAAAAAATGTAATTTTTTACGACATCACATTAGAAACCTCAAAAATAACAGTACTTCTCCACTATTTAATGGATGTTATTATACATATAAACCTTCCTCTTGAATCACTCTATCTATTAAAAAAAACCGCATCAAAATCCGTTGCGTAGTTTCAAAGATTTAAGCGTACAAAGGGACATAGGGACATAGGGACAGGGAAAGCGACTTTGTTTTATACTATGTAGTGATGATGATGATGATACTACTAAGCAAATATGCAAAAAATTCGTGTAGGTATGATGCGCCGTTCTCATTTAACATTATATTAAATTATCTTAAAACTATATTCTAGGGCTGATTTGAAGCACTACAGATTAAGAACAGACTCATTAACCCCTAAAATGGAGTTCATAGCTGACTATATCATGAAGGGAAGGATTTTAGTTCTGCCAATTCAAGGAAAAGGCATCGCTAATGTAACTATGGGTAAGCGCCATCTGTTGTTAAGTAGACACAACTATTTTTAGATGAAAAACTTAATTATGATCTTATTATGATACTAATATTATTAGGATAATTTAAATAATGACATAATAAACACTCCGTTATTTTTAAATACAGGATTTTAAATGAAAAATATAATGCGCATAATAAATAATTTATTTCAGTTAACTTGGTGGTAAAACATGACTTAATAGGAGAACCTGTAGTTAAAGATGGAGAAACATACATGAGAATTCGCGACTACAGAGTTAAATTTATTCCACAAAGAGTGTATTTACACTTCTCCAATTTATTCAACGGCGACAAACGCCTTGGAGACCAAATGAATCTGTAAGTTGCATTTTTATAAAACAGCGGCATCTAGCGGACAGGTTTGGAATTTGCAAGTTTTATTTTTATGAAACAGCGCCATCTACCGGATAGGTCTGTGACTAATATAAAATTGAAATAGTTCAACTATTCACCGCAAGATGGCAGTAATTAGTAAATACACGTATACTAATTTTTCTAACTTGTAAGATAAACTTTTAATAGTTATAATAAAATGAACATGGAGATAAAATTTCCTTGTTAAAATAATATTTAAAGCAGTAATTGATTAATAAAATTGTTTTATAATTTACAGGTTCCTGAACGAGAATTCCGATTTGGTTTTCAATGAATTGAAAGATTCCTACGAAAAAAGCTTGAGCTCAGTTTTTCAAGACGTCACAAATAAAATATTCAATTCAGTGCCGATGAACAAAATTTTCCCAGAGGATTAGAACTGTGATAATACTAATTATTTTTAATTAAACATAAGATATATAGGTGCTCAAGCTTAGTTATACGATTTCGGACTATAAATAGGTACTAATCATAGCGGTTTACCTGCTAAACGTATTTATTAAACTGCTTTAATTACATGTAAAAAATTTTGTAAGAAATAAAAAACATTGTGATAATAAATTTGGTTTTATTGAAACTATTCCTTAGTTAATTGATACAGCGCCATCTAGTGGTTGTTTTATGTATTAAAAACATATGCATCTCCTTTGCCATGGCTTTGATAATTTTTATGTTTAGATTTTGATGGTATTCTTTCATTTAGTTCTATATCAGGCATTTCAGGACTAGCAGCGAGGCGGGCGTTCCTCAAACAGACAGATTTGCAGAACGCTTCGTTTATTATTATCACTGAAAATGAACAAATTACTACGGCCTACATTTGAAATTTAAATAAATTTATTCTCAATAAAAAAAAATGTTAAATGCTTTTCAACAACGACAACCTCATAGAAAATATTGTACCTACTATTAACTTTCAAATAATATAACACAATAACTTTAAACTTTTAAGTATAGTTTTGCACATTTTTTATTCACTTACGTATTCCAACTAGAAGCAGGTAAATAATACAACCCAGGATTATAGCCGCAAAATCCATATTAAGTAGTTTTAATCCATGCTGTAGAAATAGTTATTCCATCATTAATTATAAATAAAAATACCTTTAATTTATTTTCCTAAATTTACGTTATCATTAAAAAAACGGATGGATCGGTTCTGTAGTTTTTATGTGATTGAGAAAAAATTTTTCGGCATAAAACATGTTTTACAAAAAAAATTTCTTGAATCAACTTTCATAATTATTGTTGTTACAAGCACAGAATTAAATATGATGCTTATTAGAATAATAGAATAATACCGATGAGGACACGAGAGCCTTGAGTTCCTGGTGGCCCTCCAGAGACCACGGATTGAGAGGAAAGCAGCAAAAATGATCAGCAAAAAGAATGAAGTCTCCCAGAAGTGGACCGCGATAGTGCTCATTGTTATTAGCCCATAAAACTGCCCATTATTTAAAAAAATTACAACATTAGGACATTGCGAATTTTCTTCTATTGTGACAGATTTGACGGTTGTGATGTGACTTTGAAGTTATACAGCAGATTTTTAGAACATAGTTTTTTATGTGATTAATTAAATAGAGAGAGCGTTTTTATAGGTATTTTAATAACATACGTATATAGAGAATCGATCAGTGAAAAATAAATAAATACACATAAATACTTAGATTTAAATAAAATTTAAAAATGCGTAGTCAGATTTTCCTTTTATTACTTCATACTTAGCTTATGTTTATTTTCACTACATGTTGAGTTTAGGTACCTAATACTGAATTTTTATGGTTTCATAAACTATAAACAGATTTACTTTATTTCATGATCGAACCTTCGGTCTATTTAGTGAAAAGTTGTATTTTGGTTAAAGGTTCCCGAAAAAATCTCTAGTGACTAATAAATATAGGCATTTTCTAAAAATAGATTTGAGCACAAAGATCTTTACCCACAAAAAAAAAACTCAGATGAAGCTGGGATATCTAGGTAGTTCATAAAAATTGCAATAGTCAATATTGCACAATTGTAAACCCATATACGTATAACTTAATAGCCATTGTTAAAACCTGAATGAATTGTATATAATTGCATGTGTATAGGCAGAAATAAAAGAACAATGAATCCATTATTGACATTTTATTGAATGAATTACAACAATTTCTATGGCATAATTACTGGTAACGTACGTAAGAGAGAAATATTGCTTAGCCTCTAGAACAGCGCGATTCGTGATCTAATGTCATTGCTGGTATTCCATTTTTTTAATACAAATTTTATATAATCTACATCAGTGACAGATTCATTTTTTTATGTCATGACATTGACATTTCTTTTTTTTAATACAGTGCAATGACACTAAATTACGAAAAAATAAATATAGCCGGATAGTATCGAACATTCCCAATTCTGTTAGGAGATAAAGTAAAATAACTTATTTTAGATAAATAGACAAGATAAATTACGTTTAAAAACGAAACACAAAAATTCTACTCTAAATCATTGTAATGTCTTTATCCAGTGACAAATCTTAAATAATAATATATTTCTTAAATTATTTTAAATTTAATTAACACCTAATGATCTCCTATCAGAATTGGAAACGCAATAATATAATAAAAGAAACAATATGAACTGAGACAATACAGGCAGCATAGTTGTATTCGAATTAGAAAAAAATTATCACAGA
>CAJQZM010042253.1:24453-40523 GCA_907164665.1 Colias nastes | reverse complement strand
ACGTTGAATGTTTCAACTACAGCAACGCTTCGCACAATCGAGCACTCTTAAAAGTAATGCGCGTGAATTGATGCGTGCAATCGATTTATCGTTAGTAATATTATTAATTGTTGGAAAAAATTTTAAAGCTTTCGTTTCATTGTAGTTTTTTCGAAATAATCAAAGTTAATTCAAATTGTGTTAAAAAAATAAATATAAGTATGGATGAAGGTACAAACATTGAAAAAAATGTTAATGAAATAATCAAAATCCAAATTACTTAAAATAACCGTAAATAGTAATTTTCAACCAATTATTATGTATACCACTTTATTTACACATTAATGAGGTTATTGCTAACTCTATGAATATTTTTTTTTTCAACACTGAACTTAGCGCAACCTGCTGGTGCATTTGAAAACTAATTCACGTTCCAATTAAGCATCAGCATAATTCGGCATTGTGCGCCACTGAGTCGCATTATGCTCTGTAATTGGAAAACTACCGTGTGATTTCAATAGTGGTGCCGCAGGTGTTTCGAAGTGATACTCAAAAAAATTTATTGGAAAATCCAAATTTGAAGGTATTGCTGAAGGTTAATTAGATAAATTAATATATTGGACGTTTTAAAGATTGAGAAATTTAAAAATTTGTAATCAATACTGGACCGACTTACGATAAATGAAAATTAAATAAAATCTTTAAATGGTGCGATCTGTTTTAAAAAGATACTTGTAACTGCTTGTAACCTTTAGTTATTTCCCGTAGGGACCGTGGAGTATTCCTTGTCTTTGGGTAATAACCCAAAACTATTTAAAATACTTTCCTTTCGAAGTCCTAGCCGAGGTTTTTCGAATATTTCCACAATATTTCAGACACCATAAAAACAGTCTATTCTCCTTTGCCGCTGTCGTAATTAAAACTAAAAAAAGTGACCAGTCACTCCCATTTCCCAAATCCCAACTGTCAAACTTGAAACTGTCAAGCAGTGCAGTGTCAAGACTCAAGTTATGTCAAAAATATCGAAATAATTTTCCTGTCGAATAGGCTCTGTATTTCATATTTTCAACTTTCAACCAAACGAAATAAATACTTAAACTTGTTGTTTAAATTTTATTAGTTGTTGACTATATATTTTATAATTACACTAAGATAGCGTGTGTTGATATAAATGGCGTTGAGAAAATAACCTAAAAATAACGTGTTACCGTTGCACGTTATTTCTTGTCTTCCTTGTATTTTGTTGATCAAGCTTTACAATGACGGACAAAATAAAGTAAGTATATCTTTAGTTTTAATATTAATGTAAATACTAGGTACATCTGCATAGATTCGCCTAACGCAGACAAAACATGAATACATAACGACGAGATTTTTTTTTACTCTTGAATCGTCATGATTTTAGCAGATTATTCATAAATTATCTCGTTTTTGGAAATACGAAGTCTTGATCTACCGCACTTCATTGCAAGTTTCTAATTTTTTTTTAGCGGAGGTAACTAATCTCTGCATAGTTTTTCAGTAAAAGTGATTTCAGCGTTATCTTTCAGGACAAGAAATGCATGATAAACAAATATTTTATTTAATGTGTTTGTCCAACATAATACAGTTCGATTCAAACTTTTAGTCAGGATTATAGATATATTTGTTCAAATTTATATTGTGTCATATAAAATTCTATATTATATGTTTAATGATAATAATTTATATGGTTACAGGGTCAACTCCAAATTTGATTTGGATGGGAGCTATGAGATGTCAGATTCAGAAAATGAATATACAGAGAAGGAAAAGTCGATTATCAAAAGTTTGCGCAAGGAAAAAGAAGGAGATTCTAGCAGTGAAGAAGAAGTTTATAAATTTTCAGATTCTGAAAATGAATCCGATAATAATGATCTTGAAATGGCAGATAGTGATGTTGAGGGCCAAGAGAAATCTGATGATGACTTACCAGATTCTAAGGCTTGGGGTAAGCAGAAAAGATCATATTATTCTACTGATTACGTTGATGAAGATTATGGAGGTTTTGGAGATGATGAAGAGGCAGCACTCATGGAAGAAGAAGAGGCCAAAAATATTCAGAAAAGGCTAATAGAACAGTTAGAGGAAGATGATTTTAAACTAGAATTTATTTCCCCTTTGCAGCCATCAATAGATGAGAGTAAAGAAACTCTTATCAAAAGTGATTTAAGCCAAATGTCTAAAAGACAGAAAATGCAAATTCTTGAAAAAGAAAGTCCAGAATTTGCAGGTCTTATTGAAGATTTCAAATCTAAATTAACTGTTGCAAAAGATGACCTGCAACCAGTGATGAAACTCATAAAGGGTGGCACATTACCAGAATGTACAGCCTCTAAATTTGTTAAAACTAATTATGATCTTATTTTAAATTACTGCACAAATATTAGTTTTTATATTTTACTCAAAAGTCAAAGAATCAGCATACAAAATCACCCAGTTATTAAACGTCTTTATCAGTACAGGCAAATGTTAAACAAAATGGAACCTATCTATTGTGAAGTAATAAAGCCTCAAATAGAAAATATTTTAAATGCTGTTCAAAATAAAATAAAGTTACAAGTTGTCAGAGAAAATAACAAGAAACGTAAATCAAGCAAGGGATCACCTGAACAGCCGAATAAGAAATTGAAATTAATTAATGCTCTTGAAAAAGATGAGGGTGAAGATACGGGAGTGTCAGATGAAGACAGTGAAGATGAAGGTAATGATTACTTCAAACCCGGAGATGTTGAGAACAATAAAAATAATGAATCTGATGAAAGTGGATTCTCGGACAATGAGGAAGGGGGAACAGAAGACATCCAACTGCCTCCATCTCAGAATGAAAATATTGTGGATGAAATGGGTGAAAAGCGTCAAATAACATATCAAATTGCGAAAAATAAAGGATTGACACCACACAGAAAGAAGGAGCAAAGAAATCCCAGAGTGAAACATAAGCTTAAGTATAGAAAGGCTAAGATAAGGAGGAAGGGTGCCATAAGAGAACCAAAAACTGAAGTTACAAGGTATGCAGGGGAAGCTTCAGGTATTAAAACAAATGTTAAAAAGAGTATTAAAATTAAATAAACCATTTATTTCCAAGATAACGTATACTGTTTTTTACAAAAGTGTTTTCTCTGATTCAATGTTGCCACCTGTAACAAGAAATATAACTTTTTAAAATGTGAAATTAGTATTGCTTAAAATAATGGACCTTCATGAATATCTAGAAGAATAATAAAGAAGATATTACAATATTCATGTATGATGATTTTTTATTGACATTCAAATTATATTTTTTTCTCAATTTCCATGTTTTAGATCATTTTATTTTAATAGAGATAGTATTATTAAATCACTCACAGTTTCAATACTTTATCTTTCCCTCCTGATGCCACATAGGCACCGTCAGGTGACCAATCAACAGCATAAACTTCATCTGCATGTCCAGGGAGATCCAGCTCCAATTTCTTTGTTTTCATATTCCACACTATAATTACAAACATAAAAATTTAGGTACAACTATTTTAACCAGTAAAATATTACTTTGTTTTATATTGTTACCTTTTAATGTAGAATCTGCACTAGAACTCAGTAATAACCTGGAATCGGCTGACCAGGCCACCATGTAGACTGCTTGTACATGACCCCTTAGGGTTGTTATGAATTTTCCAGAGGCTGCTTCCCATAGTTTTACTGATTTGTCAAAAGATGCTGATGCTATTATCCTATGCAACAGAAAAAAATGAATGTAATTGAAATTAAAATTGAAACAAAAACCTATTCAGGAATTACATATGTCATACACACACCAATATTTACAACAAATATACAATGGCTTTTGGCAGACATTAAAAAAGTTCCATTCATTTACTCACCTAGAATCTGGAGAAAATTTAACATCATTGATTAACTGCTGATGGCCAGTCATTCTAGCTAGGGGACGTTTTTCTTTTTCGGGAATCCAAAGAAATAGAGTAAAATCATCTGATCCAGAGACCAATTTCTCAGCACCCTGCTGGCAAGTTTGTTCATACCTTTCTAGGGCTCTTTGTTGAAGTACTTTTTCTATAAAACAAATATGTAACTTCATATACTATAAAACAGTTACACTATGCAAATTGAACAGGCATCATTTCACATAATTTTTAATATAGGTTTTTTTGTAAATGAAAGATTAACCTAAAATATCAAAAATAGTTATTTCACTTACTATCATTTGAAGGGTCTTTACGATCGAGAATTGGATGGAAAGGTCCTGTTCGTAAAACATAGTCTGTACTTAATGCTAAGGTATTAACCCAATGAGCATGACCCTCTAGAGTTCTGCACAATATTCCATCATCAGCTCTCCAAACCTGAAAAAACATCATCAATAATAATTAGTAATATAAATGTGATATGTATGTTCATTTTGACTAGGAACACATATATTCTATCTGAGATTCACATAATAAATAAAGCTGGAAATTGAAGTTAGTAATATTATTCATACCTTGATTGTTCTGTCTTGGGAAGATGTGTAAATTAAGCCTGTACCTCCCCATTTCACACAAGTTACTGCTTTGGAGTGGCCAGTTAAACTGAGGATAGTGAGGCCTGTTACTGTGTCCCAAATTCTGACATCACCATCTTTAGAAGAACTGGCTAGTTTACGACAATCTGGATTCCTGTGAAAAATTCAATACTTGCAGTTAAGAACACTACATTTTCGTGACATCTACATAATCTAATGAATACTGTAAGTATGCCTGAAAATATGATATTAAGACACAAAAAACAACTTTATACCTCAAATATGGCTCCCATGCTAATGCTGTTATCCATTGTTTATGTCCAATCATTGTTTTACCAACTTGATTACCAGACACTGGATCCCACAGCATTATACGCCCTTGTTTGCAAGCTGATGCTAACTTTGAACCATCCGGCGACCAACTTATGCATAATACCCAGTTGTTATGGCCTACAAAAATAAATCTATGGTTAACTTGCTGTTACACTTGTGAACAAAACCACAGATAAAAAAATCCTATAACAGTTGATTTAACGGGAAATTTATTTTTTTTTGACCCCAGGTCAAATAAAATAAATTTCCCAGGGCATTTATGTGAAATTCTATTTTCATTTCTCTTTATTTCTAGCTATACATTTCCAATGAACAAATACTTGTATGAAAAATACAGATTACATACCTTTACATACATGTAATGGTGTTTGTGTATTTATGTCCCAAAACCTAACAGTAGTATCTCCAGAACCACTCGCTAGATGATGACCAGAAGGACTGAAACTTGTTGAAATAACGGCTTCTGCATGGCCTGGTATAGAAC
The DNA here is from genome assembly GCA_907164665.1 of Colias nastes. NCBI lineage: Eukaryota > Metazoa > Arthropoda > Insecta > Lepidoptera > Pieridae > Colias > Colias nastes. The sequence continues at coordinate 35,208 of CAJQZM010042253.1, read as the reverse complement.
TAGAAAAAAGCAATTATTTATGATGTAAGTATTATGTTTCAGGGTTAATTGCAATTTTTAAGTAATTAGTGCATGTTATTTTATTACCTTGTACATCTTGTTACTGGGCGTACTTTAAATACAGCCTGTTGCTGGTATATTATTTCCACGACTTCTTCCGAGTTTAATTTGTTGATATCGAGAGCATCTTTTAGTGAAGAGGTTATTTCAATATCTTTCACGAAAAAAAGAAAAGGTTTGTCTTCCTGAAACATGACAGGACATCAAAATTTACAACAATTTCAATTAAAGACATTAATTATTTCTTAATGTATTAGTTTACCTCCTGTAATAAAGCATTACAAATAAGAGTAAGTTGATCTTTTGTAACAGTAAGTGGTAGGTCCAGAGGACTTCCTGTTTCTTCTCCAGTATCTGATTTAAATCTGGCTTGTACACATGTAGGTAAATCACTGTCTGTTTCCATTTTTTAAGTGGTAAATAATAAATAATCGGTTTTACTTTAATAGAAAAACATAACCTTAATTCAAATTGAAGTCTAAACAATCTCACGTTGATTTGACAGTTCGCTTCGATAAATGACATTTGACATATTTTAGATGCTGACGTAGCCCGTCAGGCAGTGATGTTCTTGAGGTGTTATTTTTATCGTAAAAATATATGCAGTGGTTAAAACAAGTACCATAATAATTCTGCATTAATTTTGAATAATTTCCTCCTCTGCTTAACATTGTGTGTAGATACGTGACATCAAACGATTATAAAGTACTAAGCTATTGATTGACTTGCAATATTGCAGTAAAAAAATAAAATAAAATGGCAACAATTTTACAAATGTCTGACATCGGCTTTTTACATACGTGTTGTGTTTAACGTTCTAGTTATTAAATCTTTGCTTTGAAAAGTTACAATGAAATATCTCTACATTTTAATATTTATGTGTTCTTTAGTTTATTGTGATGAACATACACACACGTATAAAGATGGAGAACAGGTAGTGCTATGGATGAATACTGTAGGCCCATACCACAATCGACAAGAGACCTATGCTTATTTTTCTTTGCCATTTTGCGTTGGAACCAAAGTTACAATAGGCCACTATCATGAGACATTATCTGAAGCCCTTCAAGGAGTTGAATTGGAGTTTAGTGGTCTCGATATCACTTACAAAGATAATGTCCCAGCACAACAATTTTGTGCTATCGAACTTGACGAACAGGCTTATAAAGCACTTGTCTATGCAGTAAAGAACCATTATTGGTATCAGATGTACGTGGACGACCTTCCAATTTGGGGTATTGTTGGTGAAATCGATGGTGACAATTACTATATCTGGACACATAAGAAGTTTGATATTGGATATAACGGTAACAGGATCGTTGAGGTGAATTTGACTGCCGAGAATAAAGAAAAACTCGCATTAGGTGCCAAAATCCCATTCACTTATGAAGTAAACTGGAAGCGCAGCAACATACGTTTTGAGGATAGGTTTGACAAATATTTAGATCCCAATTTCTTCCAGCACAGAATCCATTGGTTCAGCATATTTAACAGTTTTATGATGGTTATCTTTTTGGTAGGACTTGTGTCTATGATTCTCATGAGAACCCTAAGAAAAGATTATGCTAGATATTCTAAAGATGATGATCTTGATGATTTGGAGAAAGACTTGGGTGATGAGTATGGTTGGAAACAGGTTCATGGAGATGTATTCAGACCTGTCCCACACCTAGGTTTGTTTTCTGCTTTAATTGGAGCAGGCTACCAGCTTACAGTTGTCACACTAGCTGTAATAATATTTACCATTTTTGGTGAACTTTATACTGAAAGAGGTTCCTTATTATCTACAGCTATTTTCATCTATGCAGCTACGTCACCAGTGAATGGTTACTTTGGTGGTTCTCTGTATGCTAGGATGGGAGGAAGGCTTTGGATTAAACAAATGTTGTTGTCTGCCTTCCTATTACCAGTGATGGTGTGTGGTACTGCATTCTTTATAAATTTCATTGCTATGTATTACCATGCTTCACGGGCTATTCCTTTTGGTAGCATGATTGCTGTAATGTCAATTTGTACCTTTGTCATCTTGCCCTTAACCTTAGTAGGCACAGTACTTGGGCGAAATCTAGCTGGCCAACCTGATTATCCATGCCGTATCAATGCTGTACCCAGACCAATACCTGAGAAAAAATGGTTTATGGAACCATTCATCATTATTATTATGGGAGGAATACTACCTTTTGGCTCAATATTCATTGAAATGTACTTTATTTTTACCTCATTTTGGGCATACAAGATCTACTATGTTTATGGATTCATGTTATTGGTGTTCCTGATTTTGATGATTGTCACTGTGTGTGTGACCATTGTTTGCACTTACTTCCTTTTGAATGCTGAGGACTACCGCTGGCAATGGACCAGTTTCCTTTCTGCTGGAAGCACAGCTCTCTATGTCTACCTGTATTCATTTTACTATTTCCTTTTCAAGACAAAGATGTATGGTTTATTCCAAACTACTTTCTATTTTGGTTACATGGCATTATTCAGTTTGGCACTAGGTATAATTTGTGGAACTGTTGGTTATATTGGAACCAGTTTATTTGTAAGAAAAATCTACTCAACTGTTAAGATTGATTGAACTGGTGCAATTATATAGGTTATCAAAAAATGTATTGAAGAATGGAATGTATCTCTTGGGTAGCTTCTTGAAGCAGTGTTTCACACAAATTAATTGTTTTGAAAAACTTATATTTTAGGAGATATTGAATAGCCCTTACAAGGATCTAATTTTGGGTATTTATAAATATAATTACAATATATAGTGATGATAAAGTAATCTATATGATATTCATCAAATATCTACACTATAGAATCTAATCATTAGATAAGAATATTGTAATTCCATATGTGATCATTATTTGATAATTTTCAAAAAAAAAGTTTAGTAAAAATTTTTTTTTAGTAAAAATTATGCAATGTATTTGAACTAAAATTATATAGAGAGAAATGGCATGATTATCCTTTTTCATTTATTAAAATATCAATTATTGTAAGCTTAACATACCTTGCTGAGTTTAAGAATTCAAATATATTTTAATTGTTTAATTATAGAAATAGAAACATTATTTTCTTGTTAGTTTATTGCAAATTGTTTTAAACAAGCCAACATATGATATATCATACTTTTTGTTCATATTACAAATATCATAGTAATAATATTGCCAATAATAAAAGATAATTATTATAAAATTGTGGCTATATAATTGTTTATTTATAGCTACATTGAAACATTTTGTGTATCACAATAGTATCACATTAGACAAAAATTTTGTTGATCTAATAATAATCAATATTGGAAAGCATGTTGATGAAAGTCATGATAATACTTCTGTATTATATTGAAGCACTTGAGTATTGTTTAATCTTTTGTTGATTTATGTCAAAGCTATGATGAATGAGTGTATTGTAATATCCATTTAGGGATTCAGACTTGTTGTGAAATTAGGAAGCACTTAGATCCCTAAGAGTGTGATCATTATAGTTAAGGTGTAATTTAGGTTTAATTCTTAAAATACCTATGTAAATATTATAATATATAGATGTTGACACTAACGAGTATTCCATAGCTTTCTTTTGTATTTATTTGAGTATGATGTTAAGTCGGAAACATTTATGTAATGCCATCCATCATTAAAAATTATTGTAATAAATATTGTGAGAAATAAAGTGACTATGAAAAAATATTTTTCGTTTGAATTTGCTTTTACCATAATTTAAAATAAAAATAGGCTTAGATTTCAATTTGAAAGTAAAACAAAAAGGTTTCTTGTATTTAAAAATGAGCTAATGCAATACATATAAGTATTTTATTAGCTATTAAATTGAAACATGTTTTCCATAATACTGAATACATAATATTATATACAGTCAAAGATAAATTTAACTCTACTAATGCAGTTAAACGAAAGCTAGGAAGTGAAGACTCGAATGGAATTAAAATTTTATTTTAAGCTATAAGGAAACTAAAATGAAACTAATATATAAATTCAACTTCCACAAATATTTATTTCACATCATCATTTTCAACAAATTCTTCAGCATCAATAGATCCTTTTTTAGATTTTTTGCCACCCGGTGTTCTCGCATTGAATGCGTCAGCGGTTCTTTTTCTTAGTGCAGACACATCTTCATTCTCGTCAGTTTGGTCGGCCCATTCCAGTACCAACCTCCTACCGTAAAGATGGGTAGATTGACACAAAGCTTCAAAGGCATTCTGAAAGCAAAGTAAAATAGCTTTTTATTTATTTATTCATACATCACATTATTGAGCTTTTTATACTCTCTTGCTCAAGTGTACATATGCGCGTATTTTACGGTTAATAGAAATAAATTGCGGGTTGATAAGAAACCAGTTAAATTTCGGGCCACAAGACATAATAACCTTGCCGCGTTTGAAATTGTTAGCGCATTCATGTTAAGGTACTATCTATGTTAATAATTGTTTGTATTCTGTTTTAGTTATAGGAAGTCTTGTGTGATACTATGCTACATGTTGAATTTAATAATATGTACCGTAGTTTATCTATGAGGACTGACTTACCTTAGCATCTGCTTTTGAATAATAGTCTATGAACGCAAAACCCCGATGTTGGTCAGACTCTGAAGTGAATTTCTTTGGAAGCCGCAGAGTTTTGATTTCTCCGAACGCCCTAAAATATTAAGGGTTAATAAATACAAATTTAAAACAATACTGACTACAAGTAATACTTTTCATTTATTCTTAATTTGAATTGCTTATTTTCTTGTAAATTACAAAGGATTATTAATATGTATTTAATTAGCACGATAAGAAAAATATTTTAATTAATGTAGGTATGCATTCTATACTATCGCAAAACGATTTATCAATAAAGAAAATACATGTAACCATTATTAGTTAATAAAAACATGGTAAAATATTTTTCCAAAAGTTAAACGATTTTTTATCAATCGAGTAGGTACTCAAGAACAATTAAAGTCAAAAATTAAACTTCAATCCGGTGAACATAACTAATACACATTATAATTACACTCACCTAAATATTTCGTGCAATTCCTTTCTATTTGCCTGGAACGGTACATTTCTAACGAGAATTTTTGTACCGTTTTGTGTTGTTTCCTTAACACTCTTTTTATTTGTTTTGACCTCAGTTCTGCAAATAAAAATATAATGAGATATGTATTTTATGAGAGATGGAATTAACTACACTTTTATCAAATTAGCTTTTTATGTTTTAGGTATCAATATTCCAAGTAAAGCTTGATAAATCGAAACAATTTTATTGACAAAGGCGATCGATTTTTACGAATAAGTTGCACAGATTTTGTACTCACGTGTTTCCTCTTTCCGATCGTTTCATTTCCAACTGTTTTTCATCTAAAATTGATCCTTGTAGCGATTTTAGCGCTTCGGTTGCGTGCTCTTTTCTATAGAACTGCACAAATCCGTATCCCATGGATAGGAACTTGCCGGGATTCTTGGGATCCTTCTTTTTGGCTATCGTCGCACTGTGTAACTTACCACAATTGGCGAAATGCTGAAATTATATTAATTTAATTGTATTACATTAGATATTTTTATAATAAATGTAAAGAATAGTACAAAAAATTAATTTAGTTATTTAAAACGAATGTTAGCACCGGTAACAAAATCAAGTTTTAATTATGTTGCATTCCTACTTTTTTCAAGGATTCCTCTGTCGTTTTAAAGTTTAGGTTCTTTACAAATAGTGTTGTATCATTTTCTGGTTCTTCTTGTTCTACATCATCTTCTTCAGTTTCTTTAGATGGCTCTTTAGTAACTTCATTTTTACTTATATTACTTGTATCCTTAATTTCTTCCTCTTTAGTAGGTACTTCACTAACGTCTGTTTTTGCATTATCTATATTAGGCTTTGCTGATTTTTCAAATACATTTTCTGGTGCCCATTCAAGGTATAATGGTGCCGATTTAAATTGTGAATATGCAAGTTTGATAAATGCCTTTTTTGCTTCAAATGGTTCGATGAAATCTACTAACGCTGTCACTCCGTGTTTTGGCATTAAGAACCTTGCAATTTGACCGTGTTTCGCAAATAGTGTCCTAATTTCTTCCTTATCTGTACCAGCTGGTAAATTTTTTACGAGAATACAAGTCTTCGATCTTTTTTTACTGGGCTGAAATAATGAAAATATTATAACTTTATAAATTAGGTCAATATTTGTAAAAACAAATTCACTAAATAAAATTTATCAGATGCTTACTCTATTAAAAGCATCTAAATATACTCCATTGGACTCTAAGAAAGATTTAGTTTCAGCTACGAGTTGTGTTTCACCGAGCGCAAGTCTCACAGCAGCACTGGTATCTGTGAAATATAATGTTATTATAGAATATTTAAGGTAAAATAATATGATATGAGCTCTGTAAAAATTTAACACGTACTTTGTGTAAATTAAGTTAATTACATAACAAATTCGTTCCTTTTAATCTTGTTTTAATCTCTACAACTTGTGTTTAGGTCTTAGGTAGGTTTAGTCAATAGTCATTAATAAATTGAAAAACATAATTTCTATATTTTTTTAACTGAATTTTCTAATCAATTCACGTAAAAGTAATAAGCTTATTTAAAGATTCTTGAACCCATTTAAATTTCAATAAGTAAAATTATTAAAATAAAACAAGAGAAATAAAATTATTTGGAAAAATCCTTACTTTTGCTATTCTCATTTAATAATTGTTCCTTTGTCGTATTATAATTCGCTGCAACAACGTCAGCGACTGCATTAGCGCCCAAGAAGAGCGTGTTCCAATTGTGTGACGACCTTGCTTGGTCCTTTAGTTTTTTCGCCTTCTTCTCTTTGAATGAGAGGCCAGCTGTAAATATTACATAAGTAAATAAAATATAATAATAAAGTAAATATTTTTTTTCTTATTTACTTAAAATTTTCTCTTATTGTGGATTGAAAGCTGTGTCATCTATGCTTTGTAATTTACTTTTAATATTTTTTAGTACAAAATTACTATTGGGAAGATAAATATTTTTATTACCGTTGGCAATTTATGTAGTTTAAAACCCTGAGTAAATTGTTTTTTTTTGCTTCTACTCTACAGTCACATAAATGATAAAAGTTCAGTTCAGACACAGTTCAGTTATAAAACAAAAATATAAACATACAATTTTTTTTCACAATAATACAGTACCATCATCATCATCATTGTCAAGCCGTTCCGTTTTCGCGGGCAAAAGGTGCAGCATTCTGCCGCAGAACGCTGTACCGTCCAACGTCGTGTAAGCCTTAACCGCGTGCTCTGGCATGACAAATGTGACCGTTGCAAACCCTTTCGGCTGACGGAGTATGGGATCTATTGGCATGTTTACGTCTGCTAGTGGACCTGAATATGAATAAGATAATATTAATAAGCGTTTTTATAATAGACAAAATTATAGAACACATTATAATAATTTGTATAGGAGCAACTCCTTCGTCGTCACAAACGTCGTTATTGCGTGCGTATGTGAGTTACATCTGCGTAGTGTTTATGTAAAATACGAAATTTGTCTACTGGTGTATGAAATTTTACAAGGAGTGATAGAAGTATGAAAATATAGAAGACATGTAAAAGAAAAAGTAAATCTAATTTTTATCATGAAGCTTTTTTGAAGAATGTTTTATAATGTAACAAATTTTATTAAATAAACTTACCAAATTTTTCAAACAATTTTGTCAATTCATCTTCAGAAACAACATATGGTAAATTACGGACAAATATGCTACCACTTTCACCAATACTTTCTCCATTAAATTCTTTCTGTAAAAAAGGAAATCCATTTTAGACAATAAAGATTGATGAATTCAGACTGAATAAACGACTAGGTGCAGAAATTATTTTTTTAGTTGTATAAGATCAGGTACAAGTGAACGAAAAATAGTTACTTAGTAAATTAATCTAAGTAAATATTTTATGTTAAAAATACAATGAACCAAAATTACCTCTTTCCTTTTCTTAATATTTTCTTGTTCTTCCTCTTCAGCAGCCTTTTTCGCTTTATCTTCATATTGATGAACATGTACCCTGTGACTTCCTAAAATAATTTTTGCAATAATATACCATGTTATCAAGAAGCAAAATATTTAGAATGATATTGATAACACAAAGTAAGAAAATGTGTACTTGCCCAAAAACAATTTATCTTTATTAAGTGCTTTTTTTAGTTCTTTTTCTGTTCTAAATCCAACATAGCAGAAACCTGCAAGCTTTTTTCCTTTGCCCAGAGGCAACCTAATTGAGTATGGTACTAGAGGTTTGAAGAACTCTTTAATGTCCTTCTTTTTACATTTAAAAGGCAATCCATTTATCTGAAACAAGATAATTTTAGGTAACAAGAGTCAAATGAGTAAAATTATTAATTTCATAATGCCTTTGTACTTACTTTTACATAGAATAATGGCCTATTCCTTATTTTCTTAGGCTCTGCTGGAGCGACTTCAGTAACTGCATCCTCTTTAAAACCATCAACTTTTTTCATTAACACTTTCATATACTGGAAGAAAAATTATATAAAATAGTAACTAATTATTCTAGGAAATTGAGACTCATGAAGAGATCTGTGAAACTGCAAATATATTTTTAAAAGATGGAAACAAGTTAAAAAAACAAACTGCAAGCAATATTTGTGAAAAAAAAACTTACATCTAAATCACTTATTTGTGCATTGGCTGCTTTATTTTCTTTTGGAAGTGCGTCTTGTTTATCCTCAGACACTTTTTTTTCATCTTCTTTTTCTTCACTTTTGTTTTCAGCTGTTTCATCTTCAACTCCACTGTCATCATTGTTCTGAGTTAATTCAGTTAATGTTTCCTTGATCCAAGCCGTTTTATCATTGACATGTGCCTCAATAAACTCAGCAAATAAAGGGTCATCTTTGTGCTAAAAAAGGAATGAAATACAAAATTATCATACTGAAATTAGGATAAATAGTGTCATCATAATATCAATAGAAAAATTATGATCAAAATTGATAATGTTAGCAAAATCATTCCTAAAAAGCAATATGAACTCTACATAAACAACGTTTTCCAAGTTGTGGTAAATTTTTTACCTTTTTAAGTAATTCCTTGATTTTGTTGTTATTTTTTTCAGCTTTGCTTAACTTCTTTTTTGGTTTATCAGTGACTTCAATTTCTTCCTTGTGTATTTTTTTATATGCAGTACTGTCACTGGCATATTTGCTCCACGCTCTTGGTTTCTTTTCGTCACCTAAATTTGCACAACTTTCAACGGATATTTTCATGCTATTGATAAAGGTTTCATTAAAATGTTCTCTCGCCGCATCGGCTTGCTCTTCTGTCCGATAACCCACGAAGCCAAAATTTCTAAATTTGCCATCTTTTGTATATTTTAGTTGTACGTCGGTTACTTCACCCTTTTCGCCAAATAATTCTTTGAGTTTTTCTACTGTAACCTAATAAACAAGTTATTTATTTCAATTTGTCCACGAAAGCGTAAGAATAACTAGCAAAAATTACTTACCTTGTTGGGTAAATTTTTAACTATTAATCGAGACATTTTGCATTCTGTACTTAAAAATATCGAGAATAGCTGTTAATAAAATAAAAATTAATTAATGTGTAAGAAACAATTCAAAACAAATCCATGTGATTTCGATTTTGAAGTATAATTATTTGTCATTGTCAGTTGTCAATCCCCTGCTTAGATTATACATCCCCTGCCTTCCGCAGTGTTGCGCCTGTAGGCCTGCGCATTGAATATAAAGTCGAATATTTAAAAGATACCTCTCGAACAGTCGTTTAGGGTCCATTAAAAATTTATATCGGGAGGTATATAAAGGGAGTTTTTTACGATCTATCTATATGGAAACAAAATAGTGATAAATATATGTACATTGAAAAATTAATACATTAGCAAATGGCAACAAGTATATGGATTGTTTTTTTTTTGTTATGGCAAGAAGATATAACTGTCAGATGTCTTGCCTATTTGACAGTTTAACGTCAAAATCATATGAAAATTGTTAGTTAACAAGGGCTCGATAATTTTCAGTAAAAAAATATTCTTTATATGAACATTCCTAATATCTTTGACCGTACTTAAATCTCAGAATTTTAGGCAAATTCTCAGTGAGTAGAAAAATAAATCTACTGGTATTAGAATTAATTATGGTTAAAATATAAGGATTCGTTTGAAATCAGATCATCATCAAGACTAGTATAGATCTTCTTCATATTATTCAAGCTGTAAAAGTCGGTTCTTCTGTCATCAAGATGTCGACTGCTATGACTTTTGGGCAGAAGCAATTCATACCAACCCCACCAGAAAAAGGAAGTTTCCCACTTGATCATGAAGGAGTATGTAAGAAGAGCATGATGCGGTACCTTAATTGTTTATACGATAATAATAGTAACAATTCCTTATGTCGTTCAGAGGCTAAAGAATATTTGGCATGCAGAATGGAGAATAACTTAATGGCAAAAGAAAAATGGTCAAAGTTAGGATTTCCTGAAAGCAATGACCAAATAGAAGAAGAGAAGAAATAGAAGTTGTTATGTGACTATAGTAGTCAAGGGACTTGAGAAGTGTTGTGATTGTTATTTAATAAATTATTTAAATATATATAATATAGGTAGTGAATTAATAAATTTTTTACAGCAGATGTTTCTTATTATTCATCTTAATTATAAGAATAATACATCAGAGATAACCTTTATTTAAAT
>CAJQZM010042253.1:0-19453 GCA_907164665.1 Colias nastes | reverse complement strand
AGGAAGTGCCCGGAAGGGCGCCCGCCGACCCGCTCGCTCCGCGGGACACGCCATCCAGAACTGAGCTGATGGATACTGCTTGTCATGTTCCACTCGCATCTGAAGATCGTTGAATTTCCAAAAGCCTTTTCCCTTGAAGAAATAAGTTTTTCCTGAAAATAATAAAATTATATAAATTAATTTGCCGGAGAAAAAGATATTTCTGATTTTAATTAAGTGTATGATATTTACCATCTTTCCATTGAAATACACTGTCGATATTATATCCAACGCCTTTCCACATTGCCATGTCTCTGGGGTAGTCTAATTCAACACGTCCGATGTCTTCATCAAACCTGAAATAATTGATAAATAGGATTAAGTACCAGAATTTAAAACTGTAAAATATTAAATAATTAATAAAGTTATAATAGGTACACTTACTTCCAATACATAGAACCACTGTAAAAATATGTTTTTCCATTATGTCCCCAAACCATAGCAGCATCTAACTTCTCCAAACTTTCTGGTAAACCAAGCTGAACTAATTTCTTGGGATATCCTGGCATTAGATATTGCGAGTCGAATAGGTACAATTCTTTACCTAATGATAAAAATAAAAGAAGAATTAAAATTGATGAAAAGATGAAAGCATCTATTTAAATTATATGTAATGTCTCAAAGCCCATTGATATCATAAAAGCTTAATTTACTTACCAACAAATATCGCGATCTTTCGGTCCGGTCTTTCATAAACAGCATCAACATGGGTTAAGTTCTTTGGAAGGACGGACCACATTCGCGAAATTTCTATCGGATATCCTGGATATCTTCCATTTGCACCGATTCTCCAGTGATACTAAAAGGGTCGATTAAAATATAAGTTCAAATAAATAATAAATGCAAACAATTTTACGATTAGTTAAAAATACTCACTCTATTTTTAAATATAAACAGTTCTCCTCGAATCAAACTAACGGCATCGTAGCTGGTATCACATGTGTCAGGTTTATCAGATGGAGGAGGTTTTGTAGTGGTAGTTTTCACAGGATAATATGGTTTTTTTTTAGGGTGATCTTGAGCAGGATCAGTGGGATAGTTTGGACGAGGATGTGTTGGGTATTCTGGCCTTACATGGGGATAACGAGGTCTGTACGTTGTAGCATGCGTCGTAGTTTCTGTACGTGGGTAATGGTTGTGAGTCCGTCTAGGATGTTCTTCAGTATTGTTGTGCCTACGATCCGGGTAGTGCGGCCTCTCTGGGTACGAGGGATTTGACCTATCTGGGTAGTTGGGACGCTCGGGATAGTATGGATATCTACTTGGAGGACGGGGATATTGGGGTGTGTACGGCCGATGGTTCGGATGTCTTTCAGGGTGGTGATGGTAGATATATGGGCGCCTTGTCGTCGTTGTTGTAGTAGTAGTTGTTGTTGTTGACGTCGTAGTTGGCGGTGGAGTTTCCACTGGACGGTAATAAGGTATCTTTGCCCATGTCCGCTTGACCTTGGGGCCTGAATTAAAATTGCAACGTAAAGTAAAGATTAAGGAGATCACTATGATAAACATTTATATTGTGGTTTGGTTTTGTGAAACTTACCATACATTTGCTGTATACCGTTGCGGTCATCTTCTGGTAAAACGAAATTAGGCTGGATACCCTGGTACCATGGAAACATTAGAGCACCTTTAACAGAGCTGTGACTGAGGCCAAGTGAATGTCCAAATTCATGGGCGGCCACAGCGAACAACGAGGTACCTGGAAAAATATTGTTAAATATTAACTTTAGTAAATTGTATTTGTATTTAAAATCTTACCGTAATTATAATTTAAACACCTCAAAGTAATGTTTAAATTTAAGACCATCAATACCGATTTATATATATAGGTATGTACTATGTAACTATACAAGTAGGTAGGTAGGTAGGTAGGTAAGCAGCAACCACGCCTAGCCATTTGCATGTCAAACCGTAGCTGACCGCGACATGCTCATTTCCGAACATCGAACTTTGCACGGAAAAACTACTTTTGACAGTTAATTAACTAACTAGCACTACTCCATAGTCCGATACAAACTGAACAACTAGCTGACATTTGTTTCCGTACACTTAATATCATATATTCAGTTGAAATATTGTTAGTACACAAGAAAGTAAACGTTAAACTTAATACCGAAACTGAACTGAAATCCTTTTACAAGCAGGTATTGATAACAGGAAATATCAATATTGTTTTACTAACAAACACGATTATGGTAGGGTTTCAATTAGTGTGTATTAGCTGTTTACAGAGCTTAGGGAACACGTGTGCATCGATTTAAGCTGTGCACATGTATAGGATTATCGGGAATATAACTAAGAATAGGCCGCTTTTCAACATACGTGTTTATCTTTATACCTACATATTATTACCATGTAAATAAATTATTTTTGATAGTCCGTAATCAGTTTCATTTCTAAAACGATTTAAAACTTTAATAATGATCATATTGGTCATTTTCATTTTACCTAGAAAGTAACAGCCTAACAATTTAATTATATCAAAAGCTCAGACTACCAAAAGAATTTCTGTTCATAATGAATGTTACGCAAATTCACCTGAAAAACGGGCACATTTGATAGATTATATTTCCTACCTTCTTCGTCGTCATTTTTGGGTTGCAGTAACCACAGTTCCTCGTCATCGAAGTGTGCATCTCCTCCGCGCCCTGTTCCAGGAAAAAACGCATGCGCAAGAATTGAGCCGCGTCCATCGAATGGATATGCGTCGTCATGGAAACGTCTGTAAAAAAATTCATGAATATAGTAAACACTTTTTCAAAATTCATTAAGAAACCAATTAATACTGTTCAATATTTTCACTATAAGTATTGTATTTTGTTATTATTTATTAGGTGTATAAAGTTAATTACTAAATCTAATACATAGACTTATAATGAGAATAGTTGGTCTAGAGTAATATATTCATTCCGCAACAAACAAGTGTGGACGAGCGTAGGTACAGAGCAATCAAACTTGCCTCCCCGGGGTTTTGACTGACACTAACCACCTAATCATTTTTGCCGTGACAAAACAACGAAAGACCTCTTTCTACGTTATGAATATTTTGTAGGGATATTGCTAGTGTTACCTATTGATTTTTGTGACTATGACAGATTGAGTAGTTACAATTTTGTAATTAAGGTGCTACATGTACTCCTGAGCATTGGAAGAATTGCTAAATGTATCAAAGAGCAAAATATTGTGACATAATTTAATAAATAAATTGATTTCATTATACCAATTAAACGCATCACACACGGTGAAGATAATGTAAAATATATATATTATCTTAGAGCATATTTCCGATTATCGCTCGCCATACAAATCCTATGAGCCATAACACACGACGAAGATAATATTATATTATTTACCTTCAATATCTTAAGATACCAAGCGATAAGCCAGATGTTATATTATAGGCCGGGAGATACTGACACAAAATTTCGGGTCATTTGTAACTGGATGGCGGTTCTACAGGGGTCTTATACAAACAAACAGAATATAATGATCCCATACTGTAAAAAAATTATTTTACGTATTGTACAGTCGTATTTTTGTAGCGTGACGAATAAATTAGTTTTTCAAGTATGGCAGCACTTTTTCTTTTTTTACCGCCTACATCTTTTTTTTATGGGCTATCGGTAAATTCTAAAATTTTTGTGTTACAAATCGTTTGACTTTCGCTATTTATCCGACGAGTTCGACTAACGCCCACGCGACGAGTCCGCCGGTATCAGCGTTCTGACCATCATTTTTATTTTTGTCATTGCGTACTAAGACCCCTGTAGAACCGCCATCCTGTTACAAATGACCCGAAATTTTGTGTCAGTATCTCCCGGCCTATAAGATGTTATATTAATATACCAAATACATACATTATTTATGACATTTTAGTAATGGTTCGGTCACACTACCAACGACTACGACGACAACGAACAAAATTCCCATCCAGACAAAATTCGTTCAAAATAAAATATTAAAATTTCCCGTCATACTGGTACTCGGAAGAAAAAAAATTCGAGGTCAATTTATAAAAAAATAGGTTTTTTACGATTTTCGCCGAGACGGTAAGCTAATCATATAATTACCTGGGACCAAAATTGTAGATCATAAAATTATCACTTATAATACCACAAGAGCTTCAAAATTATCGGGTATTTTCCGATAGTGATTTTTCCTGAAAAACTTGACGACTTTATTTGTTTGCAGGGAACCTTGAGGGAAATGCCAGATAATTTTGAAGCTCGTGTGGTATTCGGGGGATTATTTTTCCGTCCCAAATGTCAAGCAACTACCAGAGAAAATTTTCAAAAAATTATCAGTATAATACCATGTAGGTTGTACCACGTGACGTCGAATGGTGCAATTCTATTGGTCGATATTTGGGTCGGAAAAATAATCTATAAAAAACTTCTAATACATTTTTTTCTAGGAGCCACCGTTTCTACGAAAAATCTATATTTTCATTTATTATTCGCAAAAAAAAATTCCAATCATCAGAACGACAGGAAATTTTAATATTTTATTTTTAAGTGTGCTTTTCACAATTTTGTTAAATTGCGACTGGATGAAAATTTTGTCGTCTTCGTCGTTGGTAGGGTGAACAAATCCTTAGCGAAATATCGACAATTGACAATTAAAATAAATGACAATTAGTATCGCTAGCGTATCTTAATCGTGTGTGATACCTTAAGATACTGCAATCTATACTAATATTATAAAGCTGAAGAGTTTGTTTGTTTGTTTGAACGCGCTAATCTCGGGAACTACTGGTCCGATTTGAAAAATTCTTTCGGTGTTAGATAGCCCATTTATCGAGGAAGGTTATAGGCTATATATCATCACGCTACGACCAACAGGAGTGGAGCCACGGCCCACGGGGGTGAAACCGCGCGGAGCAGCTAGTATTTTATATTAGAGAATCTTAACATAAAATATTATATTAGTATCTTCACCGTGTGTGATGCGCATTAACAGCGCGAGCGTTCGTAAAATATTAAAATATTACGCTCGGGAATGTTTTAAATTGTTTTCAACTTTGTGTGTGATACATTCGTTTCTCCAAAAACGTTAAAATGAGGAAGTCCCGCGTTGACATAGGCCATCAAATATAATGGTTTCGAAATGGAAAGTTTCCGAGTCGGGGATGATTTATTACGCTCTACTTCAATTGCCGATGAGAAGCGCTTGTATAATACCCAAATGGTTTTATATGCATATCAAATGTTTTACTGTATTTAAATCTGTTATATTAAATAATATTAGATTTTTATGATTAATTATTTAATAAATTTAATATGCCCAAGAATAAAAAAAGCTTTAAGAAAAAAAAATATTAAAGCTGCCCAGAAAGCTGCTCCTAGATAGTCGAACTTTGCCAATTGACCTGTATAAGCTACTATTTGGATATTTACAGTATGTACTATGTAGTAATCATGAAGATAGAGTGATAAGTATCTTTATTAAAGTTATTCTAAAACTATAACATTTACCTACTTTACAATAAATATTTATCAATTTAATATGAAATTAATAAATGTTTTAAATAATGTTTAAAACGATAAAGATATTAGATTCACATTGAGTAATTGCATGCATGTCACTTGCAAGTTTGAGAACGCAGTTAACTTGCATATATGCCTTATTACTCGAGTAATATTACATTTATGAGAGCAGTAAATCTTGTAGATACATTGAGCAGTGCTGTGCTTTCTGTGTTCACTGTTAAATGTTCATTGGAGCGAATAAACTCAAGGAGGTTAACAACTAATGTGGAAATTATGGGTGAACGACTATGGAATTAATGAGAATGGTTTTTAATTAACTTATAAAAGGTTTTATGCTTTGTTAACAATTTTAATATTATGGTGGCTTTTATTACATTTCATAAAGTTGTTCTTTTTACGAACGGGTGTTCTTCTTTTTGATCAATGTTGGGGGGTCACGAATATGAACATTGAACATTTACATCAATTATAGTTGTAAAATGATGTACCTAAGTATCTATTATAATAAAATTATACAAATTGTATATAAGTAATAGAAAAATGCTTCTGTGTCTGAATGAATAAATAAGGTAATCAGTGTAACTATTGTGTAGTATATGGTAATAATCGGTAGTTGAAAACCTATAACGCCCATAAAAGTTGGTACTGCAAGTTTGCAACGACGCAATATGGCGGTCGCAATATTTCCTCGTTTGTGGTTTTTGTTGACGGTACTTTCTCATATCGTCGTCAACGGTGATCTAATAAGGGAAACTTTGCCCGCCGCTCATTCCACATGCAACTCTCGACTCTAGTTCACGATGTTGTTACTTTTCGTAATATTTTTAAGTTTTACTTACTTGAAATAACATTTGATTAAGGCAGAGTTGGAACCTCAAAATTTTGTATGTTGAAAGGGATTTTAACTATAGAACTTTTAATGTTAAGATAGCTTTCGTAGCAGTGCTGCGATATTCTACGAAGTTACGAATTACATTAGAGAGAGATTGAGAATGTAATTAACTTTCAAAAAAATAAATTAAAGAATATGAACCTCAAGAAGACGCCATAAATTAATTTTCATCAACGCAAAGCCTGATCCTTTTATAAAGCTCTATCGATAACAAGCGTAGGCACCATTACTTTTTTGTAATCATTTTCAAGTAAGATGTTTCCTTTCGAGAAGGTTCTCACGAGGCAATTTGCCGTTTGTAGGACTATTAGATCAATAGCAAAGTGAGTTTGGCAAGTCACGTCGGTACTGTGAAAGTGAATCGTGAAGGTAAAGCTGCAGGTTGAAAAAGAAACGATCGACTAAGGTAGTGTTTGCTAACCATTGTTATATTCAAAGGAGTTTTTCAAGGTTCATTGGAAGTATATTGTAAATCTCTCTGAACATATATAATATAATGATTGTGTTATATTTTTATTTTGTAGCAATAAAACGCCGTAAACGTTGAAGTGAATAATTAAGTGTTTTATTATGCTTGTTATGTAAGAATTGTAATGACTTGTATTAGAAAATTCATTAAATAAGTGTTATACTTGTATTGTTGTTAAAAAAATCATTTTGTGCCTTGGATGATATGATGTTTGTTTCATTTAGTTAGATATATGTTTACGGCATAACTTTTGAATTCAAGATGAAATGTGTAGATTTTTTCTTAACGTCCCTACGTTATATTGTCCGTAGCTTATTGTGATGCCTCGCACGAGATCTCGCAAATCCCCTTAAAATGGATAGGACGTGTCTCCAAATCCGTGCTTGATTATTATTTATTATCAGCGCAATAAATCAAGAAGCGAATTTAAGACTGCTTTAAGATGTTTTGTATTAATTCTTATAACACGACTTATGGAATGTGTTCGTCATTCATTTTATTTTAACTTTTTATTTTGATTATTAGTAATAAGTGGCTATTATTAGGTGTCACTAAAGCTTAGAAACAAGTTTACAGTGTATGGAAATTGAAAAGCATCAATAAAAGTCTTACTTAGCGAACGACACCACGATGTCCGCGTCGTCTGAGTTGACCTCCGTGAAGGTGAGTCTCGACGCCTGCTCCCACACGTCGAGGGCTCGCGCCAGCACGCTCCTGGTGCCGTGCGGGTCCAGCTGGGAGGGGCGCCGGCTTTGAGATAAACTGTGGACAAAAATGGATATTCAATATTTTGCTATACTCTACAACTATTCTTTATGATTTCTATTCATGAAATTAATAAAATTTATTGCGCAGCTTTCATAACTTACTCACATCATTTTATGTGTCAATAAATGTTACGTTAAGTTCTACAAATATCAATTTTATAAGCAAGAATTTAATTAGAAAGTTTAACTAAAATATGTAGATAACGTTTATTAAGACCAAAAAAATTCATCCCCACTTATATAACACCAGATATGAAATGTAAATTAAAATGCCTAGTCGCTTTAATTGAAAGCAAAGCTTATGTATACTTTATTAGCAGTATTTAAGCAGAAATTGTTCGTAATAGAATAATCTCATTGCACACCATTTTGTCGACTCAGACGTGTTTAACGCAGGCTGCGCTTATTACATTGGATTTATGCGTTGTCATGTCCAGAAAGCGACTTCATTAGTCCTGCACGCAATTTTAATCAGAGAACTAACACAATTACTAATCTCAATTACATTAATTATTCATGTATTGTTAAGGTTATGCTATCAATAAAACGGGTTATGTCTACAATCGTCCATTTTAACAACGCGAGATTTAAAGATAAAACAACAAAATGTTAATAAATATTATTATAACTTAAATAAACAAACTGAAAATTGATTCAGTTGAATAATTCCATATAGAAAAACTTTAAAATGCATACAATAACAAAATGCGACACTCTTTTCAGAATTAATATGAAGTTCATTTTCGCGTGACACGTTTTGTCGTATAAAATATCGTTTTCGCAGGTAATTAAAACTAACCAACATGGACTCTGACCGTTGCTGCTGTTAATTATTATTTCAATAACGTTATTAGGGGTCACAGGGGAAATATGGGACAGTCTATGTACGATACTGAATTTTCATTTGTGCCTGTATAATTTTAAGTGATGTTTAAATATGTAATCGAGTCATATAATGAAATATTTTGGTATCAGGGTACAGTTGATGAAAACTGCTCTAAAATTATTGCCATTACAACATGGTTCGTTATTTTGCACTATAACAGACAAGTTGTTAATTGCACCCCTTTGATGAAATTTGCAACCATCATTTTCAACTCAATAGTAGGGGAGCCCAAGAGGGGATTTTGGGATTTACTCGAGCGCGTCAGATTACTATAAGGGACGGTACCTTAGCTATTCATTAGTACCTCTAGTCAATATGAGCAGTTATGGTTGGTGGGTGCGCTCAGGGGCCCCGCTGGAAAATTTGAATAATCCATAATTCCCTAAGGTTGAGCTCGAATCGTCAGATTAGCGAAATGGGGACTTCTTATATTGTAATTAACCCCCCCCATATATTAATCTGACGCGCTCGAATAATATTACTTTAATTTTTTACCCTTTCTTCATAGCGATTAAATCGCCACTTAAATCGTCAGATTAACGTATACTTTTTTTCAGTGACGTCCTGGAGCATGCAAAATATCAATATCTAACGCGCTTGAGTATTTCCAAGCTAATTTTTTTCTTTTTTAAATTAAAAAAAATCAAAAAACCCTTCCCCACCGCTAAAAGTGAAAACATTATAGGACCTTTTTTTCTCGCTATGGTCTAATTTACCAATTCTAATAGGTTCCCGTGACGCTCGAGTAAATCCACATTTAGCATCCTGGGCTCCCCTACTACAATGTTTTAATGTCACGCGGAAACAATGGATGTGGTTTAATTCAGAATAAGTTATGGCTCATTTTAATTTGGCACATAAATCTTTCTATTACTATACAAAAAGGTCAATGAACTTAGATTTAGATCTTTGTTCAGTATAAAGATAGTGTTTTAACTTGGTATATAAACAAGTAACTAGTAGAGTTTATATTAATTGTAAAATAAAAATTATAAGTTGGAAGTTGGAACTACATAATAACAACAGTAAGAAACGAAAGAATGTAAGAAAAAGTTTGAAAACAAAATTGCCTTCTTGTATTGTTTGCGAAAAACAAAAGTCTTTCTACTCGAAAACGTGAGTAACCCTTAAAGTTAGCGAGTGGTTTCGAGGGACTTCCTGGCACGTTATGGCGATTTCGAGTTATGGGTAAACAGAAGCCTTCAGTTTCCAACTTAAAGGGTGAATGTTGAAACACGTGATCAACGCAGGAGTGGGTGATAGCACGTGCCCACGTGACGCAAGTGACGGCAAGTCTCTGACGGCTACCTTGTCGCTAAGCGACTCACAGTTATCGAGAAATTACAAATTAACGTAGTTCTTGATTGACTTCTCTCGATTGACGCAGAGTTCAATATAGACTTTAATGATGGAAACTTTAACAAAGTTTGTTATTAAGAAAAAGGTAAAGGGGTTTTTACATTCAAATGTTTTTGTTGAAATAAAGATTTTGAATAATGTTCTTTGTCACACAAAATGTCTATATTAGGATCGTTTATTACGCAGTATGCTGATTTATTGGTTATAAACTCACACAATGCGTATTCGATAATAACAGTGAAATGTTTCCGTATAATTTGGTAGAAGCGGACGGGCCCACGTTTATTGCACGAAATAATAAAACATGCGACATGACGACACAGCGACGACGTCTTCACGACGAAACGGACATAATCTCGTTACGATGTCATAACAAAGAGATTTGTAAGCATGAACTTTATGGTCTGTGTCCAACGAGCTAAAATTTAATTTTCTGAAATAATCTGTCAGCGTGCCATTAAAATTACTCGTCCGTACTCTCCGCCCTACACCGAGTTACATTTTATGTAGCGCCCAAGATGTTCAAACTTAAAAGTGAAGGAATAACACGAATAAAATATAATTTTATTTCTTACGTTAATTTGACGAGAGGAGAAAAGCGCCGAAGTAATGTATTTTACCACTTCTCTACACGAGTAAGATTTTTTTATTATGACAATTCATTTCACGATCGAAAAGGGGAATTAGCATAAAAATAATAAAATGTCAGCGGGATGTAGTCCCCTGTGGCGTACTAGGAACCTCCCGATACCAATCGCCTGTCAAAACGAATGTCAACCTCATGGACGTATGGACGTCTCATTTCGCGTAGGAATTGAAATGAGGTGATTGAAAATATCGATCGATTAGTATACAGCAAACAGAAAGAATAGACAGAAGATAGATAGAATTAAAACATGAAACTTGGTTACATACTTTTTGAAACTTTATACTATTATAATTTATAAAATATTTTATATTGGATAGAATTTATCAATTAATCATATGCATATCTCTATTAGTTGTTAGGTGCATATCTTTAAGTATTTACGCGAGGGCTATAACCAGTGACTGCACCAAATTATACGTATGTAGGAGTATTTCATTGAAATCCTCGTCTCCCACGGCGACGCTGCACTCGCCTCGCGCCGTATATTGTAGATAAGCGACGTGGCAATAGGCATTGATGTGCACTGGGGACTCAATAGTAGTCTATCTCTCGATTATTTGATGGAGAAAGGGATTTAATGCAACTCTTTCAATGAAGGATACGCTGCTCTCCAGACGATATCTCGATTTGAAATTATACTAATTTTCCATACGATGTAACTTCTTTGAATGCAATATGTCTGGCGGATGAACGAATAACGTCTATACGTAATAGTAATGATCAATTGTTATAAAAATACTTATAATATCTGAGGAAATATAATTTTGAAATACTTAGTTTTTTTATAATATGAATGTTATAATTTTATTGCGACAATAAATATATACATGTGAAATTGAGCTAGAGTCGAGCAAAGGACAGGCAACAATGAAACGCGAAGGTGTCAGATCCTAATTGCCCTTTATCGACATGTTTCACTAATAGCTCCTTTGAATGTAGTCGGCCGAAGACCCCAGATGCTTCATGGAATTTATCGAATTTTCTTGAAATACGGTACGATATCTTTAGGTAAATACGTTACCTTTACTTTGATGTCAGGTATATTTTAATATAACTATTTTTTATCTATGTTATTCGAAGGTAAATATTATAAATATATTATTTTTTCAACTACCAATGGTAACATAATATTAAAGCGCAAATTTTTCTTTTTAGGCCGACACCAGAACATATGAATTGGAGATATACGACGAGTTTGTACGTCTGGTCCAACGCTGGAAGGTAGAATTAAGCCGAGAGTAACTTTGTTATGACGTTAATAGCTTATTACCGCTCGCTCGCTACGTACGGACATTTTCCGCCATGGAATTGTTGCAAAATTGAAACGATATTAATTCAGTAACACGATTGCATTGGCGATCAGAGTTAGCACTTTTTGATATTCATAACCGTATCGTGACTGCGGTTCTGATTCGTGTCCAATATCGCAAAATATCAGTATTATAACAATGAAATGAAGCTGCGGTTCTGTACTGAATACAAGACAAACAGCGAATTTACGTGCCATTAAAAAAACTATAAAACCGCATGCTGTTTATTCGCAATTTTAAACAGTCGGTCAATTTGCGTTGATTTATATTTAATACGTTTCAATAAGCAATATTATTAAGTTGAATTATGTATGTAGTTCAGTGTTCATCGATACAGATGTTTATTTTTATTGCGAATATATTATGAACTGTAGTTCTGGTGTTTAAAATATAATGATTTCGTTTAAATTAAAATATAGAAAGATGGCTTGGAAAGGCGAGTAATAACTTTTTAAATTAAAGCAGCGACGACGACGAGTGCAATATAAGTGGATATAGATAAGTTTCAAATGGTTATAGTCTTACATGAAGCATCGTGGGGATCTAGTTAAAGACACGGGTAGTTAGAACTTTTATATGAGTTGGCTAAACTGAAAGAGATATAATTGGAAACTTGAGGCGTCTGCTGTGAGAACCTTGAAGGGCGTGGCTGTGTAGAGCGGTAAAGATGAAAGAGTAAATTAATTTATCGATAATTTATTAATTTCGTTATGATCTTATGCTTGCAAAATAAATGAGATTTACATTCCAATTGTAATTTATAACTTATGCATAAATACGCTACAGTTAAGTATGAAAATATTAAGAAAAGTGAGCAAGTAGTGTCATGGATGCTTAAACTATTTGCTTCTTCATTTTCGCTGGTCATAAATTTGCAAAATTACTGTGAAAATATGCGGTTGGAACATCCCCAACTAGTCTTTACTTAAGACGCTCTTTTGTAGACAACATAGCTATTTAGAGAAAATTGTCGCATTACTTGTATTTTCATTTTGTATAATATTTACTTCAGTTATTTTAAGAAAAATAGTTCATTTTTCGCTAACTACTGTTAAATAAAATACATCCCATTCCACCACCATAATAATGCTATCTCTTAATTCAGGAAATGTTTTTCAAGAAAGTTAAAATATTAGCCAGATTAATTATAATAATTTATAGATTAAAAGTTAGAAACAATATTTTTATCCATTGCATTATCTATACTGATAATAAATTAATATAGAGTTTCTATGCACCAACCAGAAACTAATATTTTAGATTAAACTAAAGTAATAATTTATAAAAAAATCTAATTCATAGACTTAGTAGCAGTTAAAAATTTTATACATATTCCTAAATAGGCACTTACATTGTCTGTTCGTTGTTTATTCTCCCATTACCCTATCCACTAAGTCAATGTTACTGTTTGATGTGACCGCTGATGCAGCCAGAGTGCGGAGTGTCAGGTTATTTTTACAGCTCCTTCGACATCCAGTGCTAAAAGCGTTTGTCTTGAATTGTTAAAGTGCCAATTCAAGTTTTAGAGCAAAGGGCGCAACGCAGAACGTTAGACACTATAACAAAGTTTTGTCTCAGAAAAGAGCTATCGTCGACTGCCATTTTCTATTCATTACTTTTAAGTTTTGTTGCACGATTGAGATTAGAAATGTTTTTTTTTTGGATTTGGAAAACATTCGTGTAAACTTTAAGACAGTAAAGAACATAAGAACATATTTGTTTAAGATTGAGAAGAATTTCTATTAATACACGTTGGAGACAATTTGCTTTATAAATGAAATGAGATGAAATAAGCACACTAATCAGTATTCGAATGGCGTGAAGGCGGTCGATAGGTCGGAAATGACAAACCGATTAAGTCGTAGGTCTCTCCTTCCGCGCCCCGAGATATATCCGGCGGATTCAGGTGAAATAGCTTCCCGTGTCACTCTCGACGCATCGCAACAATGTCCAAGTAGGCCGATCAATTAGATTCAAGAACCGATGAAAAATAATCCCCCCATCGTCTACACTGAGTTTCAGCTCGCTTCATTAGAATTGAAATTCCCACGGTTCATTAGGATTCCCCGGAATTCTCGACGTTCATTAGAAATACTCTGGCGAAGTGGACCCGGGACGTAAATAAGTGATTAACGCAGTTGGGATTGTTTTCAGGGGCGCGCCGGTGCCAGCGCTGCAAGTCCGGGTAAACTCTTGATACATTTAAAATGAGTCTCGCTGCTCGCGTCACTAATTTTTCATGAGATTACTTATGCTTGAGACAGTTCTTACCTCCTTTTATAACGTATTTTTGTAAAATATTACCGAAGCCCGTTTATTAATATCCGTTTTTATCGTCGTTCGGTTGTCGGCGAGTTGAAAGCGTTGATCGTAGTTACTGGCACTTTTAAGCTGAATTTTATTACATTCCCTTGAAAGGAGGTAAACGTAATCCGCGTGGTACATCTATGCAAAATATGAAAGGTATATTTCAATATCGTCGCCGTCACCTCGAAGTGATTTTTCTTACTTTTTACACTAACTTATACATTTTCTTGAGATTAATTTTAGGTAATAAATCAAGCTTAGGAGCTGTTTTGTATACAATGTTTGTAGGTGGCTTTTCGTTGAAATGATGCTTTATTTTTATAGACAGCAGAAAATTTTGTTCAGTTATAGGCGTACATATTCTATTATAAATGTTAAATGTTAAAAAAATAGTTAATTAAAAAATATTGATATCAATCATTTATCGATAGAATTACGTTTGTATTTTTAAATACTTGTCTATGATATATAAACATAATAGAATACTGCATAAACATAGTTATGTTTTTTACAACCATACTTGCAAGTTACTTTATAATACATAAGGTTTATGATATAATAATTTCCTCATTGAAGAAACTGCATTCTTTTCCAAGTTAAAGTTGCTCGTTAATTCAGCTATAAAGAATCAGTCCGTAAATCAAATCTGAACGTTACAAGATAGAACGACTTCTAGAACTTTGAACTTTTATATTTTTATTGCGGGCAGCGATACGATAATCCTGTTTTTACAATTTTCCAGTTCGTTCTAAGCTGGTGTTACGTAAAGGAGTATTATCTCGAGTGCAGGGTGCAAAGCTCTGGAGGACACTGCTCCGGGGTGCTTGCCCGCAAGCTCTTTGTTCTTTGGCTCTTGTACTGTCCTAATATTTTACTACTGCCCTGATTGTTCTGCATGTATTGCAGCATTTTTTAATATTAAATGATGCAATAGTTGCGAACGTTTTAGAGCGCGGTACTATTGGTACCATCTCAATTAGAACCGGGCATTAGCTTTAGTTTTTACAGGTAAAGTTTTTATTTTGTATAATGTTAAGATTTAAAACAATTGTTGTTCAAAACTTCATTTCCCAAATGATCCATTGAAATGTTACATTTTTTAGCCCTAACCTTGCATTTTTTAGAGGACGCAATTTTGTTTTTTTGATGTGTAGGGGGGGTCAGTGTGAAGCTAAAACCAAGTTTGTGGGGTCGCCACCCTTGTCCCACGGCCGCCATCTTGAAAATAGCGGTTGAAATGGTTTTTACGATATATCTCTTAAACTATTTATTTGATAAAAAAAATTTGTTTACATTATTTGTTGCAAATTAAATTCTCTACAACTTTGGTGTAGTAACTTTTAGTCGTAGAACTATAAATAAAAAAGTTATAAGCGAAAATGTTCAGAAATTAGAGCCATTTATATTTTTCAAAAAACTTTTTTTTATCATTTTACGAAGAAATGATATCAGACCATTTTTGTAGATTGTTTTTCGAGGAACAACTTTTATGTACAACATTTTTTCATAACGTCAATAACTAAGGTTTTACAGCGCTCTGAAGTGAGTACTATTTTTCAGTACTCTTAACTATACATATATTGGCTATTGGCTCTTTTCTCATACTCCAGAACAATAGAAGAACACTGCAGAACATTTCAGACCTGCTTTCCGACGTAAAAAAAAGTCGCGCTTCCAGACTCTACCTCCTGGGTGGTGGGGAAAAGATTCAATAATTAATTATTAGTGATATTGCAAAATTAATTATTAAAAATATTATAATAACAAAAAAAACCATTACTGATGACAAATTATTATTAGTACACACATAATATAAGTATACTGTATAGTTCAGAGTACTGAAAATTAGTACTCACTTCGGAGCGCTGTAAAACCTTAGCTATTTAATTAATGAAAAAATGTTGTATATAAAAGTTGTTCCTCGAAAAACAATCTACAAAAATGGTCAAATATCATTTCTACGTAAAATTATAAAAAAAAAGTTTTATTGAGAAATATAAATATCTCTAATTTCTGAACATTTTCGCTTATAACTTTTTTATTTATAGTTCTACGACAAAAAGTTGCAGGATCAAAGTTGTAGAGTATTTAATTTGCAACAAATAATGTAAACAAATTTTTTTTATCAAATAAATAGTTTAAGAGATATATCGTAAAAACCATATCAACCGCTATTTTCAAGATGGCGGCCGTGGGACAAGGGTGGCGACCCCACAAACTTGGTGATAGCTTCACACTGACCACCCCTACACATCAAAAAAATAAAATTGCGTCCTCTAAAAAATGCAACCCCAAATGTAACTTTTCAATGGACCAAAATAAGATTTTTGAAAGAAGATTCAATAAACAAATGTTGTAATTCAATTATTTTTATGAAATCTTCATGAAAGGTCAACGTTTGAACTAGGAGTGGTAGAGTTCAATCCAGAGGTCGCCGCAACGTCGGTACTCGGTCGTAGTCCCTCGGATATAGTGCTATTGTTATGTGATATTATGCATTTGATATTATCTTGCTCTTTTATTTGTGAAACGAATCGTCTACCCTGAATGTTATTTTTCAATTTACATTTCATATAACTTCACTACTTCTACTTTATTTGCACAAATCATATATTATATTGCATATTTCTCGATATGGGTTTATGTAGATTGTTTTGCAAAGTATGAGAGAAATTCAACCTGTAACGTACAGTGTAACGTTTAACTAAAATTTATCCTCATTTAACTTGAAACCATTAAATTCTGGAATGAAAATGTATGAAATGACCGAAGAATATTGTTTTAGGGTACTTCGTTTTTAACACGTATTCGTTAAGTTTTTCAGTTTGTAGGCGTCTGCTCAGCGATGTTATTTAAATTAAGTCCCACGATTCAAAGCGAACCTCATTTGCGTTTACAAAAGTGCAGATCATATTTTTTCTTCAGTGTGTTCGAATTGAAAGCGGTGTAATATTCTTTTTTGTCTAGAAACGTGCGCCGCGCGAGGCACAAAGCAGCTCAGTTTTATATTCGATGCTTCACTCACGTGGAAAGGGAAGAAAAGAAATGTTAATTAAGAGCCACTGAGCAAAATTGATATCATCGAGAGCGGGCCTCGGACGTATTGTGAGCAAAGTGCAACTTCAACGCTGGGCTTCATTTGAAAGTGATTAATTTTTGTAACACGTTTGTCCTTTTGACATTTTCACAACATAATGATAGATTAATTAATTATAAAATGAAGCTATTATTGTAATCCTGATTGCTTGTAGCTGTAATTTATTGCCTGAGGGATGTTATTAACATTTTAATTTAGATAAAATTAGTTTTGAATTATGTGAAGCTAACGTGGAAATTATTCAATATACTGATAATGATGTGCTATGCGTCGGTTACATCTCCACGTTATGCCAAACGAGCATGAAATGTACAACTCATTTACACACAACATGGTTGGTATATTTAGGCAGTGGACCGCGAGCGGCAAGCCACGGACGCAGTATTTGGCAGGGCCAGCGCTAACACACAGCCGGCTCTCTAAACTAAACAACTCGTAAAAGTGTAAAAGTCGTAACGATAGCGGTAGAGAGCCGCCTAATATGAGCGGCGGCTGGAGCTGCGCCAGTAACGCTCATTATCAGATGGGACATTCCGCGCAACCCCTTCGTTTTACGATTGGTCTCTAATTACAACGGTGCTCAAGGCGGCACGTTTTTAGGGTTCCGTAGCCAAAATGGCAAAAACGGAACCCTTATAGTTTCGTCATGTCCGTCTGTCCGTCTGTCCGTCTGTCCGTCTGTCACAGCCGATTTACTCGGAAACTATAAGTACTACAGTGATGAAATTTGATGGGAATATGTGTTGTATGAACCGCTACAAAAATATGACACTAAATAGTAAAAAAAAGAATTGGGGGTGGGGCCCCCCATACATGTAACTGAGGGATGAAATTTTTTTTTTCGATGTACATACCCGTGTGGGGTATCAATGGAAAGGTCTTTTAAAATGATATAAAGTTTTCTAAAAAACATTTTTCTTAAAGTGAACGGTTTTTGAGATATCAGCTCTCAAAGTCGTAAAAAGTATGTCCCCCCCCCTCTATTTTTATAACTACGGGGTATAAAATTCTAAAAAAAATAGAGGTGATGCATGCTAATTAACTCTTTCAACGATTTTTGGTTTGATCAAAGTATCTCTTATAGTTTTTGAGATAGGTTGATTTAACTGTAATTTATTATATTTGCTGCTACGGAACCCTTTGTGCGCGAGCCCGACTCGCACTTGGCCGGTTTTATTTTGGTTCATATGAGTTCCGGATGGTATACATTGCCAAATAGATATTATATTTATCGGCCGCCAAACCGATTATGCATTTGGAATGCAACATATCGGTTTAGTAACAATTATATGCTTGAGGCGAGGGATGAAAAAGTCTCGGGAATTTTGTCGAGAGTCGCAATAACGCCGTGTTCTGGTTTACGAGAGGATGCTGATAAAGCCTGGGCTAAGCGAACTGCGGGTCGCCTTACGACGTGTCGCCAATTTATGGTGTGCGATAAGCAGTTTGTTTAGCCTTAAACTACGAAGAGTTGCGAATGCAAAATCCTAAAATGTTTAATATTTTTCTTGTGAATAAATTTTCTTATAAACGAAACATTGTTTCATTAGAGTAAAACAATTTCATTAAATAAATAGCAATTTCTCTTATCGGTTGTTATTTTGCTAATACTTGTGCATTTACGACCAATCGAAACTAGGGATTTAGTTTCAATTGGTGACGCAATATTGCTCCGATAGGAGTGCACGGGATTACGGTCTAGATGAATTCTCCTGTAGACTGGTATTTCCGTCTAACCATAGTATATATAACACATTCAAGATGCTGGTTTGTATCCAATCGGCAGCGGAATAACTGGAATTACATGGAATCGATCGATGAATATTAGTATGCCACGCTTGTTCGCCACTGGAATGAGTTGGCATCACGTAGATTGATGTCCTTGCCACGTCAAAATGCAAATAGCACGAATACAATATTCCATCGAAAACTTGAAATGAAAAACATTTGTGTTTCTTCATTATTAATACTAATTCGGATAGTTGCGTATTTAATGCCGATAAGAAAATGTAGGTATGTATATTAATATTATGTCGCTTGTTTTACACAAATGATTGAGTGGGTATTACATCAATATTATAAACCTATTTCAGAGGAAATCGCGCGATGAAAGATGGGGTCTTTTTGTTGGTAATTCAAAATATAGAGCGTGACGAGCATAGAGTATGCGGGAGTAAATATAGCGCATA
>CAJQZM010042250.1:0-43146 GCA_907164665.1 Colias nastes | reverse complement strand
GCACGAATGTACCACCTTCCTAGCGAGGCTTCTGCCGCCGACCGGCCACCACATCTCTCTGAGCGTAAACAGTAAAAGCTGTGGCCCGGCGTGGAGTAAACGTTCGTGCTCGAACCGAAAAAGCAAAAGTGAAAAATGATGATTAGCTGCGATTAAAATAGGAAATTTTTTATTAAAACTAAAATTTGGTGAATTTTGAATACGCCCACCTACACGAATTAAATTATTATTTGCGTCAAAGAATACATTTAATTTAGAAATTTGATTGTAGCCTGATATATTCGTTATATTTTTATTATTTTTAAGCGCATAATAAATATCGGGAAACGATTCCTGTTGACTCAATTTTGCTAACGTTAATTCAGCACGATTTAATTCCTCGACTGATAATAAACCTGTCCACTTATTAGTTTTATTTCGCGCGTTATTAATAAAACGTAATACATAAGCAGCTGCGCGTTTAAGTCTATTATATTGTGAAAATCGAGAAAAAATAATTAAATTATCGTTTAAATTATTACTTATGTGACAACAAATATTTGTAGATTTAATTTCCGGTAAATCTGAATTAATTAATTTGGAATGTTTTAAATCGGGCAACTCAAAATGTACATTATGTAAAAATAACGGACCCTCCCATCATAAAGATGAGGAGCTAAGCGCTTCTAGACCTTGCCCGCGTGAGACTAAATCGGCTGGATTATTATCCTTGCCTGCGACGTGACGCCATGGATGTTCCTTGGTCAGCTCGTGAATCTCTGCCGTCCTATTTTGAACATAAGGTTTTAATAAATTAATAGGCATACCTAACCAACCTAAAACGATAGTTGAATCTGTCCAAAATACTATTATATCAAAGTTTGAACGCAGTGATCCAATAAGCTTATTACATAATCGTGCACCTAACAACGCACCACACAACTCTAATCTAGGTATAGTTGTAGGTTTAGTCGGCGCGATCTTACCCTTCGAACATATCAAGCGCACTGTGACATCAGCTGTTGCATTGATCGTACGAGCGTATGCGCAAGCTCCGTACGCGACCTGTGAAGCATCGGTAAATATATGTAGTTCGGTTCGCACTGGATCAATGCACATAACGTGACGCGGTATTCGTAAACTACTAAGAAAAGATAATCCATTTATAAATTTATCCCATATTTGCGAAATTTCGTTGGGAACCGATTCATCCCACGTCAATTTTAACAACCAACATCTTTGTAATAAATGCTTTGCGATAGTAATAACCGGACTTAATAATCCTAGCGGATCGTATATTTGTGAAGCACACGATAAAATAATACGTTTTGTCACTACTTCACTCTTTTGTATAATTTGTGTGAAATAATAAATGTAATCATCGAGACTATTCCATCCGATACCTAAAGTTTTATTGTTACAAGTTTTATTAAGTAAACAGAGCTCGTGCGTTTGCGATTCATTAATGCTAGGCGTAATTAAATTTAAATTATGACTAAAAATCCATTTTCGTAATTTAATACATGCTGAATCTAAAAGACTACTAGTTTCTTTACAAATATTTTCTAATTCGGATATAGAATTCGATGAAACTATGAGATCGTCAACGTAAAAACAATTATTAATGGTATCGGCTACATACGGAATATTCGAGTGTTTGGCTAATTCCTTTAAACATCTACAACTTAGATACGGTGCGGATGCCGTTCCGTACGTCACGGTGTTGAGTCGGTACACCCTCAGCGGCTCTGAGGGATCATCCCGCCACAAGATCAGCTGCAGGTCACGCTGATCTTCAGCAATATTCAATTGCCTGTAAAATTTTTCAATGTCAGCGCATGCAACATACCTATTCTCGCGAAAACGTAATAAAATAGAAATTAAGTCACCTTGAATAGCAGGTCCAATCATTTGTATGTCGTTTAATGATACGCCGGAACTAGACTTCATACTCGCATCAAAAACTACGCGTAATTTAGTTGTGGTGGCGTGCTCCCTAAACACACCATGATGCGGTAGGAAATAGTGCGTATTCCCATACGTATTGACGAGACTCATATGACCTAAATTAATATATTCCTGTATAAAATCAGAATACATCTTTTTATAATTAGTATTTTTCTGAAGACGTTTTTCTAACGCGTAAAAACGACGTTCAGCTTGTGCGCGTGTATTACCTAATATCTCAGGTGATTGTTTCAACGGAATTGAAACACAGAAACGACCATCGGAAAGTCGACGTGTTGTGCGAATAAAATGTTCCTCACAAGCAGTATCTTCGCTCGATAATTGCTGTAATTTATTGCTAGGCGCGGATAGTTCTTCTAATTCCCAGAAATTCCTAACTAACTTATCGAGTGAATCATCTTCCGTCGATAATGTCGAATAATTACAATTAATATGTGTTAAATTTTTGTTATTAGTATACGGAAAAGATTTAATTGCACCTGACACTATCCAACCTAATTTGGTGTTTTGAAGGAAAGGACCACTTTTAAGGCGCATTTTTCCTTCGGTTATTAATTCCCAAAATAAATCAGCACCGATCAGTAAATCAATAGGTTGACTTTCGTAAAAACTGGGATCAGCTAACAATAAATTGTGAGGAATATTAAATTGATTGAAATTAAATGTAGTTGTAGGCAATTTTGATGTGATTTGGGGCAAAATCAAACATTGAAAACGGGCAGTGAAGCTCCCGTCGCGCGATTTAATTTCAATGTTACAAGATTGCGAACATTGCGTAATAGAATTACCTACACCGTGAATATGTTGAGTGGACTGTAATATTCGTATATTTAATTTATTTGCTAACGATTGCGTGATAAAAGATCGCTCGCTTCCGCTATCTAGAACTGCGCGTGCGCAATAATACTCACCCGATTCATTACATACTTCAACTATCGCCGTAGACAATATGACAATCTGTTGCGAAGAATTGTCATCCTTTGTATACATAACGGTTTGTGCGTGATTAGTATATTGAAGTTGCATGTGTGCGTTATCTGATGTAACGGGATGCGTATTAGTAAGCGAGGGGTGCTCGTACGTAGTTAACGTCACTGTATTTTGTTTAATTGGTGATAATTTAATTGCATCACAAAGTAAACTATTGTGCTTTTGTTCACACTTTCTACACGGACCAAAAAGACAAGTACCAACTAAATGACCTGGACGCATACAATTAATGCATAAGTCTTTATCCTTTATGAAATTAAACCTATGTTGCGGGGATAAGTCGAGAAACTTCTGGCATGAATACAGCTGATGCTTTTCGTTACATAGCAAACATGACTTGCAATGGCTGCGCGACTTATTGGATTGCGATTTAGAATTAAATGAGCGTTTGCTATCCGAAACTACGTTGCAATGAATTTTGGATGATGAATTTTTATTTTGGTAAGTAGAAAATTTATTTGAGTTATTTGAAATACTAGGTTTACTGTGATTTACGGAAAGTGTAGTTAATAAATCGGCTTTTTCTTTTATAAATTCCAATAAATCATGTAGCTTAATAATTTTGTCTTTATGTATTTTATAAAAAGTGTTCTTGAATTGTTCCCACTCGCGTTCAGTGGTGGGATCTAACTTTGATACCACGATATAAATAATTAATGTGTCCCAATAATCAGTGGGTTCCCCTAAAATTTTAAGAATACGTAAATTTTTCAAAACTGTATCGATTAAATTGTGCAATTGACAAGCCGATTCTCTGGAAACGTTTTGAAGGGAAAATATTGCTTTAATGTGACTTTGCACTATCAATCGCGTGTTATTAAAGCGGTTTAATAAAAGCTCCCAAGCAACCAGATAATTATTGGATGAAAATTCAACGTTTTCTATTACGATTTTAGCATCGCCTTTTAAACTCGCCTTTAAATAATGAAATTTTTGAATTGGTGGTATTGATTTCGAATCATGAATTAGAGACGAAAACGTGTCGCGAAATTCTACCCAGTGTTCATGTGAACCGTCAAAGCTAGGTACAGAAATAGTCGGTAATTTTACTGAATCGTTACTAAAATTGTTACAGGTCGTATGTTGGTCGTGCGCTAAGGAACAGTCAATGGATTTATTAACAGATCTATCCTCGGAACTATCTGGGTTTACCATGCAGTCCAGCATCGCCAGGACAACATAATATTCCCTCTCAAACTCGACGCGTGATTCTATGAGTTTATCCGTTTCTGACTCCGGGACAAGATCTTCGATTTTACTTTGTACTTGATTGAAATCGTTCATTAAACTTTGCGCACCTGGTATACGTAGTTTTAGTTCTGCCCTCTGATGCGTGTCAAGGTCAACATTTTCAAACGAAGAAACGTATTTTTTAAAGTTAGTTAACCTACATTTAATTAATCCCCTTTTTTTCCTCAAATCCTTAAGCTCCTTTTGCTCAGAAAGAGACATAATTACTGAAGTAAAAAGCTACAAGTACTTACGTGCCACGTGAAGCAGATTCTTCGGTTGCGTAAAAGCACGTGAGGAGGGAAGCAACACCAAAAGCTCTGGAATTTACAAAGCACAGTATCAATCAGATGAAGCTTTGAAGGGTTGGATAAATTAGCTGGCCGTCTTACCAAACTGCACTGTAATTTTGCGACTTCTTCGCCGATTGCGTCTCCAAAATCCAGGATCCGGCTCGAAGGACCAGAAATGTTGTGTACGAACTGGTCGATGGACTTTGGGTGGCGAAAAGAAGACGAAATAAACTTGCGCGTATAGTTTAATAATCAAAATTACAGAGTGCGTTTGGTACAATTAATTTTTGCGAAGGAGTTAACTGCTCGACGGCTGCGTGGCGAATCGAAGTGGTAGTAGAGGACAATGGTAAGGTCATCCGCGGCCAATCGCACGGCGCGGCGACGTGACGCCGCGATGACGTAGTAGCAACGCTCCGTTCCGCACGATTTTGTTGCGGCAACAGTGTGGAATTTTAATTTTTGATTGCCTTGGAATGAATTCACATTCGAGAATCTGCACGAGCATAAGCTTGCAAAATTAACGTAGTTTAAAAATCGAAATATGCATATTTCATCATGAATTCTGTATCATCATATTAATCCACTGAATATCTTTATAATATCATAAGTATAAGTTTCAGTATACAATAGTACCTACAGATAAAGATAAAAGATGACCGCACAGTGTGAAGGGACCTTGATACGGGCGTGTCTGCCACTCGACCCACATGCAACCCCGTGTGCCGTACACGCTACCGAGATTACAAACGAACCTGTAATTACACATTATATTTATTTTCTCTAGACAGAGCGAGATATTTATATGTATGAAAGAAAGTGGTGTACGCACTGTTTATAATTCAAGAACGGCTGAACGGATTTGGCTGAAAATTATTAGGGAGGTAGCTTGGAACCAAGAGTCGGATATAAGATACTTAAATATTCTTTAAATAATTCTGTTGGAGCCGGGGCAAACAACTAGTAGTGACATTATGATACATAAAAATGTATAACTAGATACTCTTATATGTTTTTGATTAGAATAGATGGGTAACCGTAATGTAGCACTCGTGGAGCGGTCATAATATTGAAGGAACGAGATAGGATTATGACAAAGGAGTAAGCTGTGAAATAACATGACTTCTGGTATTAAGGAAAATAACCTAGCTGAGAGAGAGGATACAGAGCGACACAAATAATGTACCTAGAATGTAAAAAGTACACGTCGATAGTGATATATTCTTTCGGAACATATTTTGTCACATAGATACCTACTATTACGCTCCCCGCAAAGCCTAAATTATTTGTTCTAAAACCACAATTTTAACAGTATTTCATTTTACGAAGTACGCGATCACATTTCTAAAGCTAAATGAATATAAAAACAGCTAATACAGTTCGACTGTACACTGTACAGTGAACAACACGCAGTGTACATTACATAATCTTATAGCCAGCGCAAAAATGTTCACAAAAATGTAAACAAGAACATTGGTATTACGTTACGAAGCGAAGCGTGTTTCTTTAATAAAAGGTGTTAGCATTTTCCGAGTAAAACGAATTAAATGTAACGTAATAAAATGCTTGGCGCGCCCCCCGTCGCCGCTCGCGTTATCACTGGATGTTTGTGTGAAACGCGATGTAAGGAGGATATTATCAGTTGTTAACTTACACGTCTTACGTGATAAATTGAAGTTTTATATTTAGTGTAAAACATAGAATCAGTGAGAATACTTTGCAAATTTAGTATTATTTTAAGTAGCTGCTCGATTATAAAGTATTCTAATTTTTATCTAGCTCAATATCTTTGAAAAAAAAAATATAGGTATCTATCGTATGCGCTGTTATGGAACGAACCAAAGAACAGACATGTCCGAATGTATCATATAGTGTTGACTTATAATAATATTGAAGATAAAGATATTTAATATTCCACATTGATAAATCTGACGATGAAACAAAGTAAAATAATAAACATGTAGAAAAAACAATAATTCGATAACGTGTAACATAATCGGGGCTTGAGTCAATACAATCGTGAGCTCATGCTGAAAAAATAATTGGCTGATGAAAATGTGATACTCGAAAACATAATTCCTTTATATTTATGTACTATTTTTATTACGAATAAGTAAACAAAATTTATTTATAAGAGGTAAGTTTTAGGTAGGTTTTCTTTGACCGGTTTCTTAGTAGCGGCAGTACTTAGCTTTTTATAATCAAACACATAAATTGAATATCTACGTCTCCACTAATATTGACTATTATTTTTAACATTGATATTTTCCTCGTCTTCCTGGCTCGCCTGGTAGAGATCGCTGAGCGCCTTCTGTACATTGATTAATTTATTGTTAAGTTTATAAAATGTAGGTATCCTATATGGTGTACAATAAAGAATTTTTCATTC
Organism: Colias nastes; assembly: GCA_907164665.1. NCBI lineage: Eukaryota > Metazoa > Arthropoda > Insecta > Lepidoptera > Pieridae > Colias > Colias nastes. The sequence goes on along the minus strand of CAJQZM010042250.1, from coordinate 36,297 downwards.
ATTGATATTGTTTTGTAAAGCACTTAGGTACCTAAAAAATTTTAAAACTGTTTTCCTTTCTTTCCCGAAGAAATTTCAGAAGGATATATCTTCAGGAAAGTTTGTATTATCCTGATTAAACCACGGACGAACCGCGGCTAATAATTTAAATCTAGTCTTTTTGCATTAATAAAATAAGGCTCCATTTTCGGGTCATCACAAAAAAATCAAAGCCAAGAGTTAATATAATTCATGTACTAGAAGATAAAAAGGGAAGCATCCGTTCAGTGACATTCAATTTACTTTTAAATGAAGGATACAAGCTCAGTGTCTCAGTATTGAAATTCCTTTTCCACAATACATTGGAAACAAATCAAGGACGAAGCGAGATGAGAGAGGAATATTAAAAAGAGTTCTCTATATAAACCCTTGTGTTGCTGACTGTGTTACATGTCCTATTTAAAATTTAAATTATATAATTAAACTAGTGGCGCCCCGCGGTTTCACTCGCGCGCGTGAATTTTTCCTTTTAATCTTGATGTTCCTGTGGGAATATCAGTATAAAAATAGGCTTAGTTACTTCTTATAACAACAGCTATCTGTTAGTGAAAGTCCCGTCAAAATCGGTCCAGCTGTTCTTGAGATTAGCCGGAACAATAAATAGGCAGACAGACAAAAATTGTAAAAATTATTATTTTCGTATATGTAGTACAATGTATACATCCATATTCATTTAAAAAAAATTGGTTATTTCAGTATTAAAAACACGCAGTTTAATTTAATTTTTGGTATAGAATATAGATAAAGCATCTTTACCATTTTAATGAGGTAATTCTAGCTGTATTCAGTTAATAGTTTATTCTACAGGAACATAGTTGTTATTTGTTTACCCGCTTCTAAAGTTCTTATGATAAAGAAACTTGATAGTATTTCTAGTGTTTAATACTACACGTGTACATACATTTAGAAACACAAGTTTTTGATAGAGTTTAGCTTTTTTATTGTACGTAATTACTAGTTATTTAGTTGGTATTATTACGAAACAAAGTAAGTAATCAGATTTATTTTGATTTGGAACGTTTCAAATATATCTGCAAATTGTTATGCTGTCGCCTTCTTCTTGAAAAATAATTATGTAGGTACCTAATCATAATTATTTAATTCATCACGATAAATCGAATCTACCAAATTGTATTTAAAGATACATATTATATTTCTTAAATCGCATTGATTTTTCCTAACAGTCACTTCATTTAACCATACAGAAAGGTCACAGCATCAATGGGCGGGTAACGAGACCGGATGGACCTCTCAATCTAACTATACATACAAATGTTATTCGATAGAAAATTCTAGAATTTCAATAAGTAAATATTGTGTTGAGGGAGCTGTCGATGACCGTTAGCTATTGTTAGAGAAAGTCCCCTGCAAATAACCTTTTAATTCGAGATTTTTCGAGAAATTATAAAAATAATAAGTAAGGTCAGTACCATAATATTGAAATAAATAAAAGGTCACATGATTATTTAAGTGATGTGTGTAGTGAATTACATAGCCTAAATATTGCGTTATCCAAAAAATATTTTGAACCAGAAGTAAATTAAGCAAAATATCCGTATGAAACATAATGTAGATGTACTTAAGGATCGCTAATATTTTTTTCTTTTATCTCATATAATATGTAAGCCTAACATAAGTAACTATAGTATAACAAATAAAGAAATATAAAAAGCCGTTCCAAGCAACTGATCTTCGCATTGGAACCGTCACAAAGAGGCGTTCATTAGTAAGCGAGAAATTCAGTAAAAAGCTAACAAGCGTCGCGAAATAAACACAATTTAGCCCCGCTGCTTTCCTCGTAACGAGTTATGTTGTTCGGGAGTCAGATGGAATCAGAAGCAGCTCTTTAAATTCTCCACCAGGGTTCAACTTTGCGGGAGCACAATTAGTTGGAGAATTAACAGGTTTGTAGAAGAGTTAACCATCATTGTTTGGATGTAAACTGTTTATGAGGTACATGGATATAAATACTATGATTATTTTTCCCCATGATAGATACAATAAATATTTAAGAGTGCCGATGATACAAAAACATCATCATCATATGAATACCTACCTATTTAGTATAATATTTTATGAGGCGATGACTATAAGAATGATCAATTTACTTTACTACATTTCTTTAATTTACTTTTATTTAATTGACTATTTTAATAATATTGGCGTTATGTAAGTGAAATTAAGTAAGAAGATAATATTCCAATAACTGATTATATCTAAACAATAAAAATCATGAATTCAACCATTTCTTATTATTACACAGTTCAAACAACAACAATTTACAGCGTTAAACCAACTCGGTTCACAATCGGAGCAATTTCCAATATCAATATCCGTTGCATTTACATGACTGCTTTTATTGGCGGGTCAAATTATTAACTCCAACCATAAGTGGCCGAGCCAATCTTCGATATTCCATTCGCCGAGCAATCGGTACGTTTGATAAAAAAAGTTTAAGGCGATTATGTCCCGCGTAATACGATTAAGAATCGGTAACCCGAAAATCCTAACATAATCTCATAACAGAATGTAATTGTGAGAGGGCGAAGGGCAAGGGTTCGATGACGTGACCAGAATTTTGGCGCAACGGCGGACAAACGCTGGACTAAATAACGTATGTCCTCTCGGGGAAAAATTCCTTTCAGCCATGTAGCGCGGCGGTGAAACTTTAAAGTTTGTGTTAAACATCGCTTCCCTACATTTTTAATAACTTTTCTTTCTCGGATATCGCTCGAACTTCTCGGTAAATTGTTTAATATGAAAACATTTCATAGCCGAGATCTAGTGTGTATTAAAAAAACGAAATAAATTCGTGATAAAAGTTTTATTTGAAAAGTTACACAACCGACGCTCGAGACAGTGGTTTATAGCGCAGAACAAACAAGCGACTCAAACTCTAAAGTAATTTCGTTCCTTGTTATACAAAGTAGATATCAGACGCGGCAATGTCGAATATCTTAGCGATACCTATAAACCGATATCAGTGATGAAACACAGGTATCCCTCCTGTTTTATGGGGTCATAACTGAATTTCGCGTAAAGCATTACTGATCCTTCCTTAGAGCCTCGATGTGGCCCGCCCATAAAATTATAAACCGATATTTAATAGACGTAATAACTTATGAGAGATGATCTTTATATAAATGGAAAGGTTTTATACGTATGAGTCACACAAAAATCATGTAACATACGATAACAATTTACGTTATTACAGAAATTAAGCACACCACGCTTGATAAGTTTGTAGGATTTCAACTAAAAGCCTCCATACTTCTAAATGCATCACTTTTGTAAGATTGCTATATTGTTTTTATATTTGAAACGACCAAACTATGTAATACAACCGTAGCTCTTACTACATTCGTGTAAGCGCGTCTAAAATCTTCTCAATGTATTTACTACTATGTATGTACGTATAGTGTAAAATTTGCCTCGCACTCAGAAGTGAAATGAATTGAATAAAATACAATGTAACCAAACAGAGCTAAGTATCGCACGAAATAGCACAAAGTTCAGAGGTTACAGTTAAATTTTAAACTTAATAGAAGCGAAGGGAGCCGTTTGAATTTGCAAGTTGTAAAGATGTACCATAAAATGGAAATATATTCAGAACAACAAATAAGTATTGTCAATGATAAGACATCAATGCTGTATTTATGGTTAGATTCTTTACATTGACTTGCTTTGAACAAGTTTTCGTCGATATTTCTACAATTTATGTTTTCATTTCTTTATATAGTTATTTGTTGCTAATGTTAGTATTATTATTTAACGTGGGTTATATTTTTCCAAATTTACGTTAATATTTATCTTATAATGATATAGTTATTTGAAGACAATTCCACATTCTATCAAACTTGTGGTCTCTGTACAAACTAAGCAACGTCGAAGGGTTATATTCAGCAACTTTAATGAAATCTAAGTTTAGTTAGATAAAGTTTTACAGTTTACTGTGAAAGCATCTTAACCAAGATATATTAAATCTATTTATACAAACCAAATCAATTACTACTTTGAAGGTATTAATAGGATAAAGTTACTGAGCCATATTGTAAGAAAAGCGTACATTCGAATTGGTATTGAATAGGTATTGTTAATGATTATTATCAAACAAGCATGTGTCCTTGTCACAGTGGTTAATTCATACAGCCACGGTCCTAAGTTCGACTTCCCCTGGTAGGGATCTAATAGAAAAATTGTCTCTATCCGACAAGACAAAAAAGCTAGTCATCTAGTTGTCCGTCGTGAAAATTAGACACGGGTCTTCACAAGCAACTAACTAAACTGAAAAACTGTTTCTAAGCATACATATACGTGTATATCTCCTCTTGAATCAGTCACTGGCGAAATAAATTCCTTTCACGAAGCTATCAAGCGCGCCATTAAAAGAAACGAAGGTAATTATTTGTTACGTCACAAATTTTAATGACAACGTGAAGTGAGCTCGAAAAAATAAATTAATTCCGAGCATCATTGACTATACATTACAGCATTATGGCAGACGGGTTGAGCAATTTTTCCATCTCCGAATAAACGACAATTGCTGTGCGAGCATTAAAAATGATACCATTCGCGTGGTGTAAGGCTTAAGTGCTTCTCTGTTTCGGCGAAATAGAGCCCATTCGAGTTAAACATTTATAATGACGGCTGTTGCAAGACCTGATGAGTATTTGCATTTTAAAGAATGGAGTCTAGAATTATGACGTGAAGGTAAATTTTAGATGTACCGTATTCTTATGAGCTATGCTATTAAATAGGAGATTGTTATAATTAAATTAACAAAATTATAAATAAGCGCGATATAGAAAAAGTTTAACTTATTGTTCTTTGTGAATAATAAGATATTTGCAAATACACAATCACAGTAGAAATGATGCAGTTATGCATATTTTTTTATTTTGTACAGTTACCACTTTGTATTGTTTTATATTCAAATAATACAAAGCTCCAGCAAACTAATTGCAGTTGACAAACGTAACATATTACCTTTATTTAAATCAAGTTATTAAATCGCGATTCACTCATGCTTGTGGCACACGTCACGCAGTTATTTTTATTGCTTCACAGAGCGATGTTTACGACTGCATAAAATGGTACGGTAATGAGCGGAGCGATAAGCGGACTCAACACTCAACACCAACTAACGAACACATTACAAATGCAATGAATGGTTAGGATAGCTTTGTGGATCGTAACTCTTTCATTGGAATGTATTACGTGTGTTGCGTAAGGTTTTGGGTAATAGTTTGTAAAATAATTACAGTATACAGTTTAGTACATGAAACAGTTTAATATCAAAAAGTACCTTTTCCATTTTAACAAAAATTAAAAAACATATAAATGTTATATAAAATTTATTGATAGGAATAGTGGAAATGTTCAATATTATTCTGCGGTAAATTATGTAGAAACCTCGTAAAGCTTTAGAACGGCTTGCCACCCGCTGTGTTCTCAAACTAGAGTATTGGAAGAAAAGCCTATATGTCACTAAAATACCTCCAAAGCAACCTCACGTAATATAGTTTAGTTTATATTAATTGAAACATACTAGCTTGCTTTAATTTCCTTGTAAATAACTACTAGCTGCGCTTCGCGGTTTCACCCGCGTGACTCCGCTCCTGATGGTCTTAGCGTGATGATTTAATAGCCTATAGCCTTCCTCGATGATTGGGATATCTAACACCGAAATAATTTTTCAAATCGGACAAGTTGTTCCTGAGATTAGCGCGTTCAAACAAACAAACTCTTCAGCTTTATAATATTAAGTATAGACACAGAATAATAACTAGTAGCTAGCTAGTATAGATTTATTCACTTAGAAAGTACAACATTGAATGCCTCAGTAAATTACTCGTAACAGAAAATATTTTTAAGCAATTTTCTTTTACTAGATGTCTCAATTTCTTGTAATGTTTTAATAAAAATCGCAAATACATTTTTTTTTCTCAATATAGTGTTTCTTATTTTGGTTCAATTAAAGAGTTTATTTATTTAATCTTTTCGGTGTACAAATGGACTATCAATCGTGTTATTGCCTTACAACCTCAAATACATTATCAATATATTTTCAATGTTAACCGCATACTTCGATACAATAATTCATACTTCAATAAAATATAAATATTGTATGATATCGCAAAGCTCACGGCACTTTAATTCCAACGAAATGACAAAGTTACATCAATAATGTATTTCGTTCCATTTCTGCGGTTACCTTGTTAACAATTATGAATATTTTATAAAACATTGAATCTGCATTCGTATAATTATTATATCTTTATATATTTAACTGTATATTCCGAACCTTAAAAAATATTATATACAATAAAACTTTTTAGTTTAAGCATCCCTATATCACAGTGATCGTTATCTGACAGTCAAGGCAAAAGCTCAGTTTTTTAATCACAATAGTAATTCAATTTATTCATTAATTCATACATCAATACTAATATTATAAGTGCGTAAGTAACTCTGTCTGTCTGTCTGTTACGCTTTCCCGCTTAAACCTCTCAACCGATTTTGATGAAATTTGGCACAGACAATCTTTAGACCCTGAAAAAGAACATAGGCTACCTTTTATCAAAACACCACGCGGGCGAAGCCGCGGGCGGAAGCTAGTTGTTACATAATATCGTTTTATTCACTATTCAAAGACTACAGTTACTAAATTTAAATAGTAATAGAATTCTCTTAACAATATTGCGATTGCAAAACTTAGATAATATGCAATATATAGTTCTACAGGTCTCTGTAAGTTGCTCTGAGTTTGCGCTGCATATGAATATAGACAACATATTCTGTTTCTAGTGAAACTTATACAGGGTGTCCCAAAAAGTAGTGATGAACGGAAGCTGGGAGGTAGAGGACCTAGAGGGCTATCCGAATCACCCCCATGTATGTTATGCGATTTTTCGTATTTTCGGAGTTATGACGTTTTTTTCGATTTTTCACCTATCGCCGAGTACGATGATATTTTCAGTCATGGTGACGTCAATTATTGCGGAAGATGCTTGATTTTTTTTGTGTGCTAAGCTGAAAGATAGGCCAATTCAGTGTGGTAACATTAACTATCGTTAGATCTTTGAATGGAATAAAAAAAAGAATTAAATGCCAAGAAAGATAAAATTACCCAGTATGTTCACCACTTCAAGGGTCCGTAAAAAAATAAAATCACATAAAAAAAGTTTTCCATTTGGCTTTTAAAAACTTGCTCTATCTATCAGGTAATTATATATATATAGGTATACCCTGAAAATTTCATTTTATTATTCAGAAGGCTTCAATCGAAAAATTGAAATCAAAATGTGGTAAGTTCAAAAATTGAATTAACATGATGATTAATAAAAACAATTTAAAACCAATTACAAGGTGTTTAATTACCAGAAATTTTTAAAATGACCTCGCTGTTGCTCAGTGCAAGTGCGACATCACCGTAAAAAGTTATCTTTTAAATGTCTGAATACCCTTTTATCATTTTTAATGCTTTCTTCTGCTACTACGAATTTCCGGGTTATTTCTTCCAAATTGTGGCAGTCTCTCGTCTTTGTAGTATCCCCACGGAAAAAATCAATAGGGTTTATGTCCGGGGACCGTGGAGGCCAGGCTAAAGGGCAAAGATACCCTGAAAGATGGATTGGTCGTTGCAGCCTGCGCATGCGCCGGTGACGCCTGCCTTAAAGCCTGGCCTCCACGGTCCCTCGACCTAAACCCCATTGATTTGTTTCAATGGGGATACTAAAAAGACCTCGGCTACTTGAGAGAATGCCACAATTTGGACGAAATAACCCGGAAATTCATAGTAGCAGAAGAAACCATTAAAAATTATAAAAGGGCATTCCGACATTTAAAAGACAACTTTTTACGGTGATGTCGCACTTGCATTGAGCAACAGCGGCGTTATTTTAAAAATTTCTGGTAATTAAACACCTATTTATTGCTTTTAATTTGGTCTTAATGATCATCATGTTAATAAAATTTTTGCACTTACCACATTTAGATTTCAATTTTTCGATTGAAGCCTTCTGAATAATAAAATGAAATTTTTAGGGTAGCTACCTGATAGATAGAGCAAGTTTTTAAAAGCCAAATGGAAAACTTTTTTTATGTGATTTAATTTTTTTATGGGCCCTTGAAGTTGTGAACATACTGAGTAATTTTATCTTTCTTGGCATTTAATTCTTTTTTTTATTCCATTCGAAGATCTAACGATAGTAAATGTTACCATACTGAATTGGCCTATCTTTCAGCTTAGCACACAAAAAAAATCAAGCATCTAGCGCAATAATTCACGTCACCATAAATAAAAATCTCATCGTACTCAACGATAGATGAAAAATTGAAAAAAATGTCATATCTCCGAAAATACGAAAAATCGCATAACATACATGGGGGTTATTCGGATAGCCCTCTAGGTCCTCTACCTCCCAGATTCCGTTCATCACTACTTTTTGGGACACCCTGTATGTTAAGTACTATCTTTGCCCTGCAGTTTTAATAAGTTCCAAGATGTAGAAAGGCTTTTGATAAAGCTAAGAAGTTTTTTCGATTAGGAATAATGTCAATTGGTAAAAAATTGTATTAGATATGTAGGTATATCAAGGACGCTAGAAAAGTCTTAATCTATACTAATATTATAAAGCTGAAGAGTTTGTTTGTTTGTTTGAACGCGCTAATCTCAGGAACTGCTGGTCCGATTTGAAAAATTCTTTCGGTGTCAGATAGCCCATTTATCGAGAAAGGCTATAGGGTATATATCATCATGCTAAGACCAACAGGAGCGAAGCAATGCGGGTGAAACCGCAGAGCACAGCTAGTAAATTATAATATGAGTTATTGAAGTAAGAACATTCTGTGGTAGCTGAAGTACGGATGATCTATTATGCAGATTATGAATAATTTATTACAAAAGTATAACCTTTTATTATGATTTATTTTTTATTTTCATTACGTAACAAATCATCACTTATCATTAGCATTCAATTCAAGAGTACTGAAAGTTAGAAAGCCTTAGAGAAAAGTATTATTGTCATAAAAAAAAATAGTTACAAGTTATTACAGTGATCTTCTATGGCAATGATGTCCCCAATGCATGTGTGGGAGTCACACTCGATCTTCATATATGAAGCTAAATAATATAAATCTTGTACTTTCATTTTAATATGTTGTACAATAAAGAGTAAATAAATAAATAAATAAATAAATAAATCGTTGGATATTTCCTATTCTTTTAAATGTTCAATACATTTACTTGATTTGGTTGTTATATAACTTTAAACTACATCATACTTTAAAGATCAGTTAAACATCATCACGTGCAATAAAAGCCTTTCTTAGCATATAACCAACCTTACAGCATAACCGAAAACTTCCATATTTTTTTTGCACAAAAGCTATTTCGCAAAGTTATCAACCTTAAGCTTTCATTCAAGAAACATATTAGAAATGCATGTTCACGCTCAAAGGAACGTATTTTCTAAACTAATTCGCAGCGTCAATACGTAAGCCGGGGAATGATAAAAAATGCCGCCGTATCTCGCGGCTTGAGGGGAGCGGAGGGGGAGAGAGGGAGGGGGGGAGTGAATCCGACCTCCTTTATTTTTCACCCTAACATTTTATTACGTCATGCCCGTTTTTTATACGTATTTGCGGCGCGTGGCCAATGATAACGTTCGGTAACAGCGTTATAAGCTCCGTGAGACGTGAGCCACGTCAGCAACTTTTTATCCATTTGGGAGTTTTATGCAGTCCACGTCAAATGAATTTAAATTCGGATGGAGTTTCCAGTTTTAGAGGTTACGCTTGAATTTTTAATTGTTTTCGTCTGGAACTTGTTCTGCTGAATTAGTTCTGTAGTGTGATCTTTGCTCGTGATATAGTCGAATTCATCTCTGACCGTAAAAGTATTAGTGAGCCTATTGAACGATGAATAATTTTAATGAAAAAAAAATACCTACATTCATTTCGTCCTAAAAGCTCGATATTTCTAGAAACAGATTACTTGATAACAATGATCGCAAAACAGACCCTTGGCCTCTTAAAATAAATGTTTTCACTTAACTAAACACAATCAGAATGGCCACAATAAAAACGCCACATTCAATCGAATACTTTAATTTAGAAATCATTCCGACCGACTGAAAAGAGAAATAGAATAAAGAGTATGTTGGAGAAAATATAACTTTGTATCGGAAAGGCAGGAAAGCGCGCAAGACATTTTTATCGTGTTAAATCTCGTGGAAAATGTTTCAGGGTCCGTTAAGGCCTCGACGGACGTGGAGCGGCCGATTCCCTGGCGACGCGTCTGGAGGGACCCTTATACGACAACCCTTATATTGATGTTAATTAAGGGCTCGGACATGGAATATAAAAGTATACGTCTACGGTTTTGTATTTACGGTTTCAAGAAGTTTTAGGTTATTAGATCTCTGAATTGGATTGCTGAGTAATTGAGATGAGATCTTCTATCGACTTCTGACTTTGCCTGGCTATAAAAGTATCGTAAACATTTATATAAAGTTACTTTTGCATATCTTTACTTCTTTCCGTAACTCATTTATTTATTTATGGGATTAATTTATTACTAATCTACCTAACCTAGCAATCATTGAAATATGTATACTTACCAAAGATTCAGAATTTCTAGAAGGTTAACAATTTATAAGCATTTTAAAAATATACCGTATGTTCGATTATTTCTAAACAAAAGTTTTGAATTCCAAGACACATACATACATACACTGCAATACACGACACAATACATTAACCAACTCATACTTTTTGCCATTGTCTCCACAGAACTGTACTCGAAATATTTCCCAATGAAACAGTTTATCGAATACAAAAGTTATCTAGTTCCAACGCGATTCGAACATGTCTTTGTTTGTTACTCGAGATAAAACTTTTGAAGGCCAAATACTTACGAATGGCTTGTTCCACGCGATTATCACGTACGTTATAGATTTAGTTCGGGTTTGTGGTAATGTTTGGTATTGTTTCAGTTCTTGGAGTTCTATGAGGCGTGATACATGAGACAGCGGTGGAAACTAAAATGGTGATGGTGATGATAATGAAGCTTCTGGAAAATGGGATACAGCGGTCATCCGCTACTGACTGGCTGTTTTTTTTTTTAATTATTAAACGATATTCTTTTTAGTATTTTCTTGTGTTTGATTTTACGTGAGTATTATACATTTAGAAATTAAAGATTTCGTCAGATTTTAAACGCGATTTATTAATTATATTATGACGTATTGTTTCGCTCGCTGCAAAGTGTGATTATTTGTTGTACTCAGATTCATTATTTCTAGATATAAATAATTCTACTTCACACGTAGAGTCATCATAAATGAATGAATTGTATTTGTGTATTCCTTTTGTATGTTTATTCTTCTTCTATTGTACAGGACTGTAAGATTGGTATAGAATATAAAAATATTTAATCATAATTAATACACGTTTAACCTGAAAAGTATTAAAACCAAGCCAAAACTGGCAATGAATTTAAAAATTGTATTCTTGAATACAGTTCAAAAATAGAATACATATAAAGCAAACAAAATGCTTATTTATTTTAGCGTATACCGTCAAAACATTTATTCATAATATTTATTTCACAATTATATTGAGTGTTTTCGTTGAACAAAGAACAATGCAATAATCGTAGTTATTATTAAAAAAGCACATTCATTCATTATTATAATGTTATGTAAAGGGCTGTATACTGCAACTCTCATCTTAACTGAAATTATAAATTACTCAAAAATTACTAAACCAATATTAAAAATACCGTGGGCTACATCTTTTTGAGTATTGAAGTGAAACTTCTTTATCGGGGTTGGAAAAAAATTTAGTGTAACATTTTTTCGTTACGCGTGACATCTTTTTCTTATCCCTACCACGCGTGATTTTACATAATATTTCTGTAAAGTTGCATATAGTAAATTATTTTTTGAAAAATAAGGTCATAAAGAAGTTTCACTTCTTACGTGTGTACACTAGTACACGCACACATTTTTTTTATTATTTAAGAAACCTTAACGACTTCTAAATCTATTTCCAATAACAATTTAACTGTAATTAATCATTTGAGTTTGAGTTTAATAAAAAATGTAAAGACAGACCTTAAAGCTGTTCTTAATTTCTGTCTCAGAAATATTTTATAATAATATTGGCCTTTGTATGGGGTCCGGTTTAAAGTGGAATTATTAAATATTTAATGATTTTGTAGAAGAAGTGTCATACAAAACATTCTAATATAAAACTATGAACATTATTTTATCCCACATAAAACGCAACCTAGATTTTTTAACGTTTCACGCATGACATTACAAAATAACACAAAATAAAATTCACAAAATAAACGATAAAGATTTGTAATACATTTTATAGAAACCACGTTTTCACAATTTTTCAAAATGGCCGCCATCATTCCGTAACAAATGAAGCGTCCACAAATCGTATGGTGCACTTTTCAGCAATTCATTTGGTCTCCTTAACTAATTAGCGTCCCGGCGCCGCTCGTGAAAGATTTACGAAGCGTTCCGGTTTACATTCGGTCATGTAATTTGTCTGTTTGTTTTATTTCAAACGGAATTTTGTAATGGCGTGTTTTAAGGGTAAGTAATAGTTGTTAATGATACTGTCACATGAATTTCGAAATACGATTTGTTACTAGTGTATGGATATTTTGATCTTTATAGTGAGATTTTTGAGGTGTTTTTACTTAGTTTTAACGACGTAGGTAGTATCGTAGTTAACAATTGGTTTTATCAAAGTAAACTAGCAGTAAACTAAAGTTAGTGTCATAATTAAATAATATATTATAATGTCTGTAACAAAATAATACTGTTACGAACAATCATATCTTATCTATCTTTATTTTCCATACGAAAAGGACTGACTGACTGATTTATCAACACACATCCTAAACTACTGGACCTGAAATTGGGCTGAAATTTCAAACAAATAATCACGATGATATCTGCTACCTTTCAATTGATTGTTTCATTGCAAATGATTGAAAGTATGAAAGTTTGTACCATGAAAATGTATTTTGAAAACGCGGGCGAATCTGCGGGCTACTGCTAGTATTTTATAATCTATCAAAATAATATTAAACCATTATAAAAATCTGCAAATTCACTCTCAAAGATGTCTCTCAGCACTAAAAAGGGATGAGGTATCCTCAAATATTCTCGAAACCACTTAAAAATTTACAGGCCATTTAAGTAATGAAATTGTAACTTTTTCTATAAAGGCTGTAGCGTTTAATTTCCTCTCAACAGAACCCTCTCAATTTGAGGAAGCCTCTTAAAAGGTTATATCGCTGATGCTAAACAATTAATTCTACAAAATTAAAACTCAAATTAACTTTGATAAATATGTTTTTACTAATGATAAAAGAAATTTGATGCGAACTGAAGACCATAAATACCATGTTGTTTTCTAACCGAACTGATTTAGTTTAATTTCTTGTCACTAGGTACTTAAAAACCAATATCAGGAAAAATTGTTGCTTGTATTTTTAAGGTTTCCTCATCTTATCTTCTATATATATAAAACTCAAAGGTGACTGATATAGTGATCTATCAACGCACAGCCTAAACCACTGGACGTATCGGGCTGAAATTTGGCAAGCAGGTAGATGTTAGGACGTAGGCATCCGCTAAGAAAGGATTTCCCGAAATTCTTGCGGGAACGGGGAAAAACGGGGATGCACGTACAAAGTCGTGGGCGGAAGCTAGTACAATATATATTCGCCGGGAAGTTATCTTTGATTATAATAATATTATGTGAATAAATATTGCACTTATACTTTATTTTAAAATAGTAAAATAGGATGCAGAAGAGCCCTATTTAAATACAGTTCTACCTTCTCAGCAATGCATCTTCTGTAGTCTTTCAGTAATAAATTAATGTCTCGAATAATAACTTACAAAGCTTGCAAAGTCCGCTAATGCCAGTGCGATCCACAAAAAACTAAAAACACAGTAACTAGCTTTTTGCATAATTCGCTTTTAATCCAACCCAGTTCTGTAGCAGAGAGGTAAAACAGCGATTTATAAAATCAATAGTGGCGCTGGAATAAATCTTTGGCGGACAAATCACTATGGGCTGTGGGAGGGGGGAGGGGGGACAAATTAGTTAACGAGTCGCCCCGGAGTTGCACCAGCAATGAATCGACAGAAAAACAACCGCGACCAAGTCGGAGCGCGCGCTTGGACGTTTTATATTTCGGCTCTAATTAGTCATTAATAAACGAAATGCCTTGGAGACATGGGGTTTTTTGCGAGAAAACTTCGGTGTGAAATACGGGATAGAATTACTATGGGCGAGTTTTGATTATAACGTGTAGAAAAGCGGGTGAATGTGAAGGGTGTTACATAACATGGTACTGGTCTTGTAAGGTTGATGACTTGCTCCCAGTTGACGAGTAGGATGCGGGATTGTTATTCACATTCACAATTGACACATTTTTAGATAAATCAAACTTTTTATTGTTTCTTCTTGATGGAAAGAAATGCAAATGCAAAATTTTATTTAGCTTCTAAGTACATGAGCATGGAAAAAATACAGCATGCTTTTCTGATATGTGAACAAGGAAGGAGAATTGTTATTCTTCTAGAAAAAAACTGCTGATTATATCTGAATAACTTTATTACTTTTTATAAATTAAACCAACACGTGTATTTTTTTTCCACGAAACAACTAAACTCATGCATAGCATACCTTTTTCCCCAACTAAATCTAGTTCACAAATTCATTAGTACTCTTCATTCCAAACGTCAGGGCAATGCATATAGCCGATTCAATACAAACCGGTGGCCGGAGAACATGCCCCTATACAAGATAGCTCAGATGTCGTCTAGATTAACCTTCAGATAGCCTGTTTGATCTACAAACATGTCTACTCCGAACATGTCGGATTTACCATTGCGTAACCGACGTACAATGCTGCTGATATATTGTGCAAATACAGCCTAGATATTGGCTATCTTGAGGAATAATTAAATGTTTTTGTTTATGGTATCAGAGGTGTATTTTGGGAACTAGAAATCTTAGATAGGAATGGTATCCTATCTAACTTTTTCCCGTCTCAAGTACGCTGTAAATGAAGATAATTATTTTAATATGAGAGTGTATATACATCAAAATGCAATGTAATTAGCAGCTAGTATCTTAAATGAGAGTATACTGGAACTGCATTTTCGGTCTGAAATAGTCTAGTTAATTTTAGGAATTAGTCATAATTAACAGACTAAAGTTTTAGTTTTCAATCTGGAAACTTTTATTTTATGAATTTGTTACATTACGCACACTAATGGAATAATATATCATTCTTCAGACATTAGGTTTTTCTTAGCCCCTAATCATTAAAACCCAGAAAACAAGGGGTGTATTACATCAATTATCGTCAGTAAAAGGGAATTAGGCTCGTAAAAGCTGAGACCTACAACCCAGCATTAGCGATCGTAAAGCCGGAACGGTACATGCTATTGTTAAGCATTGTTAATTAATTTTAATTTATGGCAACTTTAAAATTGCATGTTTAGATTTTATGAGTGTAGTGCTCTAGTTCGCTGTAGAATCATGGAAATCAGCCACGCGTTAATTGTATACGTCGTTGTGTTATTTTAACTCTCTAGTTTTCCTGTTTTTAATAGTCGAGTTTTATATTCGTCATAGAATATTATTTCATGATTTAAAACCAGTAAAAATATAAGTTCTGAAAACAAACATTAAACACCTTTAAATCTCTGAAAACTGTCTTACTGTGTGACTGCCTAATTTACTTCTTGAGATCCCAAAAACTCAGTAAATGATTAAAAAAGTTAGATTTTCGAATATTAATGGACATCTGAAGAACATTTAACCTACTTTTATAATGGTGTACACGTATCAGCTCCCCATATCTTCAGTCACATTAAAATGATTGCATGTTTCACATTTTTTAGGATAATGTGTTGTAGCATGCAAGTGTGGTACTTAACATTAAGATGACTTAACATGTAGAAGTGTGACACGAGGTTTATTATAATTTTCTCTGATTTCTTGGAAATGATAGCAAAAATACTTGGTATTTTACGTTCAGTCAGATTGATGAATAGTGTAAGTTTTGCAATTAATTTCATAAGTTCAAGGTGGTTTCTCTTAAATAAAATATTAAAGTAAGTACTAGGTAACAGAATTTAATTAATGTTGTCGTCACTTTAGTTCATTCATTCATTCACTCTCACTTCAGTACATACCATTTCCACACTATATAATATTATTTGATTGATTAGATTTGATTGAAATTTGACTTATAAAACAATAGGTCGAAGTTACCTTCAAATCATTATAATGAAATCTGAATCACGACAAAAATCAACATACCATACAACCTTCAAAACTCTGTTTTAACAAACATTTTCACCAGCACAAATTTTATTTCCACCAAAACGGACCGTTTTGCGCACAGCACAGGGTTTGATCCAAAGTCAGCGGCTATTTACCATTTTGTATATTCCCTGCTTGTCGCTTCGTGTTAATTAAACGAATAACGCTGCACTTTATTTAATATTTAGCAGCTTTTGAAAGCTCCACCGGCGTGTTTTATACAATTAATTCATAATATGCCGGTGTTAATACAATTTTATTTAATTTTTTGTTTAATTAGGTTTAAGCGTATGTATCACAGGTATGTATGGTTTCAAGATAAATATTCAACAATCAACAATTGTGTTATTAGCGCGTTTTTATTCTTTTTACCCTATAAAGTAATGAAATGCGAATGACAGTTTGGTGTGTTAAGTGTTCGAGTTTAATCGCGAAAAATATTGAAATGTACATCTAGTAAACAAAACATCTTGAAATTCATTCCACAGCATTAAAATCATTTGTCAGTACTAAATAAATTCAAATATTTAAATAGTGCACCATTCAAACAGTCTGGACGCTAATCCAATGTGACAGAAACTGGTAACAGTTCAAAATTCAAGTGAGTTTGTCAAAGCGACAGCGCGGTCACGTGCTGACAGGCGATTATGAACTTTGTGACGAGGTGTTAAGTCTTAAATCTGCACGATAAACTATTTAAGCCATTCATCCTCCTGTTTTAAAGCCTTTTGACTGAAATACAAGAATATCAGACATTTGTGAAACTAGAAAATAAATAATGGTTGCGATGTTTTAACTATACATACGCAGTAAAATTTTTTAATTGAAAATTTAAGTTATGATTGATAGTTTAAATTCATATAGATCACCTCTAAAGTATGACTAAACAGACAGAAAAAATTGCAAATCAAGTCATAACTGAACGAGCAACCGTGTTACAAGGTTTAGTCCCTTTTTAAAGCCACTCACCCTTTTTAAAGCCACACAGTAAACAAAATTCAAAACAGTTATTTGCATCTCGCAAGTACCACAGCTACAAATATGCTCCATAAAATGCGGTCACAATTTGAACCAAATAAAGCCAACAATGTTAAAAACAATGGCCGACATTCTACAAACATGTAGACTGGCTAACCGCTTGAAATTTATTACGACGGAAAAATACTCGGAAAGAATTGCGAATAAGTGGATTTAGATCGTGAATTGCATAGTTAGTGCTTTGACTCCCGGCGGACGGGCGAAACGCTGTTGAGGCAGTTTTTCAATTCTTACAATTGTTTTAGCGAGCCAATAATCCGATGGAACACAGCTAGTGTTCAGGGAGATTAACGCAATTGATATAATGATTATCTTTTAAGTAGTATTTTCTTGTTTGATTTTACGCGAGTATTATACATTTAGAAATTAAAGATTTTAACGGATTATTAACCCCGGAGACTGACTCATAATAATACAATGAATAAATCACGTTTAAAATCCTTTAAAATATTAAATTTCTATATCTTTTAAGTATTTATTACCTTAACCAGAATATTTTATGTGTGTACAATATTTGTGACGTGGTTAAGTAATACAAAGTTAATATCATAGGTGTGGATTAATTAATTCGATAAACCATAACTAAAATATATAACATTTTTGATGACACGCATAAAGCTAATTATGAGTTGTCCCGGTTGGATATAAAATTGGGTACTGATTAAAATTCTGTTCTGTGATTTAACAAATTAATGAGTTGCTACAACCACGCTTCATTTTAAATAAAACCGGCCAAGTGCGAGTCGGGCTCGCGCACAAAGGGTTCCGTAGCAGCAAATATAATAAATTACAGTTAAATCAACCTATCTCAAAAACTATAAGAGATACTTTGATCAAACCAAAAATCGTTGAAAGAGTTAATTAGCATGCATCACCTCTATTTTTTTTAGAATTTTATATCCCGTAGTTATAAAAATAGAGGGGGGGGGACATACTTTTTACGACTTTGAGAGCTGATATCTCAAAAACCGTTCACTTTAAGAAAAATGTTTTTTAGAAAACTTTATATCATTTTAAAAGACCTTTCCATTGATACCCCACACGGGTATGTACATCGAAAAAAAAAATTTCATCCCTCAGTTACATGTATGGGGGGCCCCACCCCCAATTCTTTTTTTTACTATTTAGTGTCATATTTTTGTAGCGGTTCATACAACACATATTCCCATCAAATTTCATCACTGTAGTACTTATAGTTTCCGAGTAAATCGGCTGTGACAGACGGACAGACGGACAGACGGACAGACGGACATGACGAAACTATAAGGGTTCCGTTTTTGCCATTTTGGCTACGGAACCCTAAAAATAGATTCACAAACGACGCAAGATGTACATAATAGTGAAACATGAATACTATTAAATATTGAATATCAATTCGATACAAGATGATTTACCTGTTAACTACTGTTTACTTTATTATTTAATTTATTATCGCAACATATATTTAGAAAAGCTTTGTGCGTATTTTAATAAGAGGGAAAAAGTAGAGTTTCGTATAATTGCTGATACATTTTTCAATTTTATAAACATTAATGTGTAATTTTCTTTCTTATTGTTCCTTATCTAATTTAAAAAATAATCACAACAACTGCTTAGTATGTTAATACATAAATCTAGTTGATAAATAACACAATATATCACAAAGTCCTAGTTTTCGAAGTTTTCTTCAACAATAACGTAGTGTAAACGTAAAGGGGTATTTTATAAATCATGAGCGATCAACGAAGTGGTTCCCTTTCGTTATACTGGTAACGAATGTGCACTTAGCACGATACTTTCTCAGTCTAGATTTTAGCTTCAACTATTTCCTTAGAAACGTGACCGATAATCTACTTTGATTGTGAAATTGTAATTATAATTTTAGGTCATTGTTAAATAGTATCAACTTTTGGTTAGAGTGGCCTAGTTGTTGATTTATCTTTTTGCTAGGAGGTTAGTAATTAATGGCAGCTGTTGCAATCGCCTATTCCTGCAAATTTATCTTGATCCTATCAAAAATTGATAGAAAACATCGGCAAGATCTTTAAACAAAGACGTCGACGGCAAACATTAACCAATCCTACTTCCCAAGTCAGATATAATTTATGAATAAAACATACATGCATTTTTATAATTACAGTTCAAATACGTCACAACATTAATAGAACTAAAAGGTAAAAAATATACATTTTCTGGTCGCAGCGCAAACCAAACAGTGAAACACAAGGAGACATCTAATTTGCCATCCGTTTAATTAACACATCCATTAAAATAATAGCTGTTAAAGCTCTACAGAATGACGATAAATTTCTATAACGCGGGAATAAATCAGGGTAAAGCAAAAACTGCATTATGCAGTTTTATATAACAGTATTCAGTTAAAAATAGTACGAGGTACAAAATGTAGGCGTCGCGTGTCCGCGGCGTTAAATAATGTGGAGGCATGAAATGGATTTATTATACAGATATGGAAAGTAAAAATTGCGAGGAATTCATATTTTTAAAGGGATTTAAGAATCACTTATTCAATTTAACCTGGCCTTGCCTTTTATAGATTGATACACGCACGTGGGCATGGAGAAAATTGGAACGATAAGGTTTATTTTTCTGGTTATATTTTTAGATGTGAACTTTAAATACAAGAAAAAAACATTGCTCTTTCGTTCTGCATTTACATGTATCGAATACTACACTATTAATATAGTACGGTATCCGTTTCACTACGTAAAACAGATTAAGATTACATTCCTTCTACAAATATTTTCTACTTGCTTCTTACTTTTAGTATAGATAAAAATTGGTCTTAAAATATACAAGAACATGAAGAGTGCTACCTTACTTTATCGAAACGAATTACTACTAAATCGTTTTATAGAATTCACACGTATCGAAACCCTAATCAACGAATACTTCCAAGTGTTCACAGGTACCATAAGCAATCCTCTTCCGCATATAGTATATTTATACGTAATCCCTCAACCCATAAAGTGCGCCTCACGCGCGCACATTAAACGCGCACTAAACTTTGACGCTTCCTTTTATTCACCAATAACCGCCGTAAACCGTGTCCTACGTGACGCACGTGACTGCAAATATGGATGCCTGATAAAAAGGTATAATGTTTAGACAATAGTTGGTTACATTTTGTACAAAATATTCAGTGTTAACTTTACAAGCAATTTTTAAGCTGTGCGTTTGTATGCGTCGATAGAGACCAGCACGAGTAGGCTGTATGTAAACGTTGTTTTATGTATTTGCGACGTAAAATAAACTTTCATTTAGCGAGGTACGCGAGCTTCTCAATTCTATTATGCTCTTAACGATTAAAATAGCAATTAGTATATTGTATATATTTTTGAACTAGCTGCTCCGCGCGGTTTCACCCCCGTGGCTCCACTCCTGTTGGTCGTAGCGTGATGATATATAGCCTATAGCCTTCCTCTATAAATGAGCTATCTAACACCGAAAGAATTTTTCAAATCGGACTAGTAGTTCCCGAGATTAGCGCGTTCAAACAAACAAACAAACAAACTCTTCAGCTTTATAATATTAGTATAGATAAAACATAGTGAAAAATAGCTAGTCTTAATATGGAACAAAGCAACCTTCCAGTATTAGTTACATTTACATATACAATACTAGCTTACCGCCCGCGGCTTCGCCTGCTTTGTCTAAAACCTAATAAATTATATATTAAAACCTTCCACTTGAATCACTCTATCTATTAAAAAAAACCGCATCAAAATCCGTTGCGTAGTTATAAAGATTTTAGCATAAAAAGGGACATAGGGACAGAGAAAGTGACTTTGTTTTATACTATGTAGTGATTCAGCAGTATCTCATGTTCCTATTAAACATTTCATATAATACGGATAACTGTTAATCACTTTTGTAACTATAATGACACGAAAACCTAATCCTACAAAATAATTGCCTACAACGTAGTTTTACCACAGAGCCTAACGCGATCAAACCAGAACATGAATATATATAATAATCCACGTGTATGTTGGTTCAGCTTGTTTATTCAGTAACCATTGAACCCTAAATTTGTATTATTTACTTCATTTCATTTCCACGTAGCTTTTTTTATTAAAACGGTTGTTTTTGTCGGTTCGTGAACTAAAAAAGCGTTGATAGACACTTGATATTAAAAGTGTATTGAATAAATCTTTCGGAGAAATCGGTCAAACGTTAGACTACTCTATGTATACATTTTTCAGAGAATTATATCTTAAAATTTATTCATTCAAAGAATCAATTATACATTTGTAGAATGTTGAAGGGTAAATTCCAGGGTTCCATCACTTCCAGTTTACCTACTATAAAAGAGCGCTGATTAAATACATTAATATACTTACACCGTTCTGCACTTTTAGAAGACACTTACCTGTGAAAGAGAAAAACACATTATAAAAAATAAAATAGTACGCGCAGATCTTAATTATTTCAAAGATTTAAAAAGTATTAACTTTCATGTAGAAAACCTTTGCTTAATACAATATACAATGATGTTTAAGGCACTCTGTATTCTAGGATTTAACAAATATTAACTTCAAAAAATATTGTAATACATGTAATTTAGAAACGTCTAAAGAACAATATGTATTGTAATCCCGTTAAAAAAAACATTACTATTTCAATGAATACAATATACATAAAATTTTACATATCCTCACAAAAGTTAGTCAATTTAAAAGAATGTTTCAATTAAAGTTAGTCAGACTGAAGCACTAAGAACAGTTAGGAAACCTAGCTCCCTGGCGACTAGTTGAAACCACTTCTCTTAATATCTAAGTGATTCTCACTGAGATCCCGGTATTATATTTTAGTAATAGTTTTTAATTAAACCTTAGTATCCGCTTTCATCCTTTGATCTTTCTTAACTATTGTTTGGTAAAGAATTGTGTAATAATTGAGTTTATACTTGCCACGTATAATAAATTGTTGGAAAATATATCACGAATTAAGAAATAAGATAACAAGAAAAATGTGTCAAAAGCTAAATTAGATAAGTAAAAACTCTACATATTTTAAAATGCTAGAGCAGTATGAATATAATTTTATGCGTGCGCAGATGAATAAAAAATTAACCTTATTTCTCAAAATAAACAAAATTATCTGTAAATTTATGAAATGTTATATAAAATGTAGGCACGAGAATCAAAGACAAAAATGTTAATCAGTTGTGAAATCTCTGAGTAATCTGTAAAAAACACATCTAAAAAAATACGCGGTGGATTTAGAACCTGTTTCTTTTGATTTCTAAGAATACATATTTCCATACAATTTTGAAAACCGAGTTATATGACATTTTGATATTATCTTATTTTGTTTGAAGAGCTAAAATTACAACTTTGTGATATTTTGGAGAGTTATCGTAGCAACAATTATATATTTGTAAACAAAATAGATACACATTGGTCCAAAACAACAACCTCATGCACAATATAATTTCGATGATCGATCAATCAGTGAATATAAAAACTAATATCATCATTATCGCTAAATAATATTTAGCCATCCACTTATATTCATACTAAAACAATACTAAAGACAGATTTAGCCACAAAAGTTGTTTAAACCTGAGTCTCTAGATAGCGCAATGAAAGCCGAAGTGAAATTAAACTACAAATGTATATCGTTTCACTAATCCCTTTGTTGCGGCGAATACAAATTATATTCAATGTCTCGCCACTTGAGGGTTCTGTATAAATATAGCTTCGTATTAAATCTGAGCCGAAAATCGTACGGATATTGCATTTGGCTTGTTTATTCACTTATTGATTCAGCGATGGATATTCTGTTTATTGTGTTAGGTAAATAATGATTAGGTATAGGATTTCAGTGCACTTGTTGACGTGATGGTACCTGCAACTTGCGTTGAAAATTTGTTAAAACTTTACCATTAATTTCGATATTTTAAACTAAATTTATAACTATATTTTTTATATTATTATGTAAATAGGTAAATTTTTATGTATTATAATATATTATACACATCCTGTTAAAATCATACTCTACCGGCACTCGCGCTTTTCTGTCCCTCAGTGTTCAGTGACTTCCATATTTATTCAGTCTATAAGAAGTGGTTAAGATATCTCGACATTTACGACGGAAGTTTCTTTAATGAAAAGTATGTTCACCATTCACTAGAAACCGCAAGAACTTGCTTTTAATGATATATAAAACGCATGTACGCACCGCGCTAACTAGGTCACGCGTAAAGGGACTCTAGGCTTTAAAAATAAGGCTCAATAAATGAGTTATTCTCACAAGCTCTTGACCCGGGGAAGGAAGGGTTAAATGGGTTGCCATATACAAAACAATTTGTTTGAAGATCGCTTCAATTTGCGTTGATGTAAATGTGCGCACGGGGATGGAATATTTGATAACAGGAAGATAAGTTCTTTCACCTTTTGGCGGTTGCCGAGTGTGTGAAATGAATTAACACGTTTGTGCTTTTCTGAGTCTAAAACACGTTAAATCGCGATAGTTTGTTTAAGTATAGATGGATGGATGTGTGTTACACTTTCACTTAAAAATTACTAAACTGATTTGAATGAAACTTATCAGAATAACACATGAGCTATGGAAATACCTGAATTTGCTCGAGAGATCGTCCGCGGTGCAACCTAATGATATATGCAAGTATAAGAAACACTTTATAACGTGCGTAAACAGCAAATCAAACAATATCATTAATTAATCCAGTTATAATATCGATATTATGTATTTAATAATATGTTAATCCACGGTTTAATCAAGCTTCGTTTGCGTATCCATTGTTTATAAGATGTCATGAATTATTATTTACTTTATAGATAAAACGAGCTTGCAAACTGAAAACATGTGAAATAAGCAGTTAATAATATATCTAGTCACGATATGAATCTCTTTACTATTTGTGTTTTGTTTCCATTGTTTGAAGTTTATCTCGGTTTTTAACATTCTGGTCTTGGGTGATTTGGGTGTGTCAATGAAACATAAAAACTTATTATGAGTTTTTAATTATACACTAAGTAAAAACTTAACTATACGAAATCCAGTGGCTAGCTACAAAGGAACCCTTGATAGCTTAATATAAGACATTTAAAAAAAAAAACTTTGCGAAGCTGCAGCGAAGCGAACGCGATTCGCTATTCACAAAGTTTATACGACGAAATGTGAAAATCTTAAACTCGTAATCGCCTTATCTTACGCGAGACAAGCAAAAGGCGCGCTAATGGCCCCTTTAAAATGGCGCGATTTAGACAATCACTTATCCGACGAGTAATTAAGATAACAAGATGTAATACTTCAGATAAACTCACAAGTGTTAACCAAATAATAACATGTATGGAACGTTTTGGGGATCTACTTCAGATGTGTGAAAAAGTTTGTTTATTTCGTGACAAAATCTTAAATCTGTTTAGCACACATCGTTATAATAATTTTTTTTATCAAAAAAGTGGCGGAAAAGATTTCTTAAAAATGAGAATAACCTTCATTAGGAACCTTTTGAACGGGCTCAGGTCATGATTTAATAAATTGTAACTGAATAAATCAAGTAGAGTTGAAGATGAAGTAAATTTCTTACCAATTTATATAATAAAAAATTGTAAATTTGTATAATACCTGTATTTAATATTTAGACAAGAAACACAAGAACTAAACTTTATTAATAGAAAGAAATTTAAACTAAAAGAACAAGAAAATGTTTAAAAATTTTCATTGAAAAACATCTGCGGAGAAGCATTATTTTTTAAACTAATAGAAACTAAAAGTGGTTGAGCAAATGTTTACGTTTATTTAAGAGAAGAAAAACAGAATATCATTTATTTTAACGCAAAATTAAAAGGCGCCAGATTGAAAGGAACAGTATTCGTAATTTGAAACTCTGTGATAAGTATTATGGCTAACTTTTAAAATATGTATTTTTCTACAATCAACGTACAGCAGTGATCAAAATATTGGAATGTCTCAAACAAAATTCCAAAGTACGAACGTCATAACGCGAACATTACTTCGCCGCCATTACGCCAGCAAATGAATAAATTCTCCAGAAAAATATCGCGATACAGATCAAAGAAATGTTCAATGTACGAACTGAACTGAACCCTTTGATGTCTATTTATGACCAGAAAGTTTGTAAGCCTCCGTGAAACAGCCGCAGTACAAGTTTAAATATTTTATATTGAGGTGAATAGTTAATGTCCGTGGAAAACAGCAAGCAAAGTGAAGTTAAAAATTGTACAATTTCTAAATAATATATTGGTTGGAATAAATGTGTTCTTGGTATATTTTTATTGCTTCAAAGGATTATAATATGATAACGTATTATTATTTAATACATTTAAGAAGACTCGATTTTTCAGATGTTACGCGTGTGGTTTATATAATTTGTACTTTATTAGTATTTACGGGCTGATTGTCCATGAATCGTGACCACACACATAAGCATATTTCACCAGAAAGTTGTTAATATTTATTGTTTTATATGCACTTTGAATGAATATAAATATTCAGGTACATTAATTATTATTCTATGGTTGTACAAAAAATGTCTCAACCTCTTGTTGACCAATAAGCTAAGAAAACGTCCATTTAAAAATAAAACACTTCGTATATACGTACAGTAAAATGCTAAAAACTGTTAAGTTAAAAGTCTGTACTCGTAAACGAAGCAAGTAGACAGGTGACAGTTGAAATTTGCCAAATAATTCGCGCACGAAATGTTTACGGTAATCGCCTGCAGTTGCAAGGTGGAGCTTTATAAAGAAAACGAGGTGCAAACATACAATGACCTTATTTAACGATAAATATACAACATAGGTAACATGAATGTTTAGTGGAATATAAAGCGAGCTTTAGAGTTTGGTTTTAAAAAATGTAAAATTAATTGTGACTAACTTAGACTACATGAAGTGGAAAAGAAAAAAAATGTATGGTTATTTGGAAAAAGAATGAATACACTCGGAAATTATCAGTAACTGTTTAACAACGAATTCACTTGCCTGTAAAGTTTTATTTACAAAACAGAACTTATATTTTGTCCGACCACAAAGTTATTACATTTTACAAATCGATCCAGTTTGGCCGTTTTCACATTTAATGTAGACGTACGTTCACATAGGTATTCTAATCTTTGATTTTATTAAATTTGTCCTTCAATTTAGTATATACCTAAAGTTATAATTATTGTAATACCTTTAAGCATAATATTCAAATACCTTTAGATGATATCTTGATTAAAATCACTATACTATACCTGTGACATTATGCACTAATATTCATAGCAGATGCTATCATCAATCTTGAAATTTACTACAATATTATACCTCTATATTGGAGCATCATTACATTGTTACACGTATATCTACTAAGTTACAATGTAGCAAGCTATCCTGCGTTCAATTTCATTGTTTACCGTGTCTGTGCGAGCTATATTGCGAATAAAGTATATTCTGCATCATGTATGGGATATTGCTTGCCAATATATTTATACGCTAGTTTACCTTTAATCTGAAAACTTTATATTTCAGTACATTAATGGACTACTATAAATAGTTTAAATGGGCGTCCCCCAGGTATACGTTTTAGGCCCACTTTTGTTTCTATTTTACGTTAATGGTGCTTATAATAATATCCCCATGAGGAACTGATTTCTTCCTTTATATAGATATTTATTAATAACTAAATATCTGCTTTCAGCAAACTAAACATAGAAACGATTATTATCAAAGAAACAATTGAGTTTGAAATAACAATTTATAGCAATAGCTTACAAGAATTAAACCAACAGTCCAATTAAATGGAATAAGTACCATCGCGAAATAGACGTATAACCGTTTGTATAAAGGATAGCTTCGTTCAAAGATATTGCCGGCATTTATCTTGTGTGGCTAATCGCTTAGCTGGAGCATTTTTATTTCATTTCTCGAGTCTTCACGGTTTCCATCATGCATTGTTTCATATTGTGTTGTACGCTGTCGATGCTTTTATTTTTATTAGATAAGTATAGTAAATAGAGCTGTAGGATAAGTTTATTGTAGAATTTTAAAATGTTGTAAGTAATAAGGTATTGTTAGTATCTTCTTAAACTAGCTATTAACTTTATCGACTATTTGACTAACTGACCAACGTAATTTCGTTCTCAATAGGAATAATTTTGTAATAAAATTCATAGCTACTCATACTTCGTACCGTCATATTGTTAAATTTCTGTAATATTTCTTGAAACATTTTTTTATTAGTGCGTTAAAAATGGGAAATAGATTTATATTTTACTATCTCATGTTTTCAGTATACTTCTATGTATTAACGACCCCACAAATCCCATAACTTCAAAAAAGTAACAGCCAATTACCACTTCATACCTACCTTTATCTCGACCCAAAGAAAAACACACATAACTAGTAAAACTGCGGCACGGCGAGGTCTCATAACAAATTCAAATGTACAACGTGTTCAATAATTCCCATTATGGCAGGTCAGCGTGCAATGTTTACTGAAAACTGGCCGATTTAAAGCTGCCGTAACCATTTTATTGGTAATAACTATCTCGGACGTGATCGGACCGCGGGATGCTAACATCACTTTCGCATTACACGAAAATTACCCGGGAAATAGCCCAGGATTTCCCTGCGATATCTTTAGCCAACATTAATTGTACAATCTTGACCCGGCAACGTTTGATTCCCATTTACATATTGCCCTGGGAGCGCTTCGGGCTTCGCAATCGGATCGCTCAAACGGCTCTTTTAATTGTGTTTATAATCTAGCGATGGAGCTATGCGGCTAGAAGGGCTCTTAAATAGTTATTCCAGGTCGTTTTTATCACAACATCTGAGATTATAATGTTGGATATGTATTTGTTTCATACTTAAGTGGATAAATCTTCATAGTTAGTAGGCAATACATATTCAACACAGATGTTTAGACTCCGTCTAGAATAAGCAATTGGTTAGTTATTTACAAACATTACTAGAATATAATGGTTTGTTCTAGTTTTGTTATTCTCGTTCATCGTACTAAGAAAAACGTTGAATTATTTATATCGATTGATTGGTCTGGATGTCGATTATTTATGGAAATATTCTTTAAAAAACCTTATACCTTTAACAATATACCTTTGAAATTATAAATTAGATTTATCTGTTCGACTACTAAAACTTGCCCATAAAATATTGAAACAGCTGATGCATAGAGCAAGAAGCGATCTTTCAAACATTTGACCTACTTTAACCTGTGAACAATTAATGCACAGATAAATAATCGGATCAGGATTTTAAGCGCGAAGCATCTATTATTCATTGCGATGCAAACACAGCGATTTATTTGGAGCTGTCATCGTTTGCTCGAAGCAATAGTTGGACTCCGAGTTATGGCCGCCTTCCGCTCGGTAACGTTCGCTTTGCCGCCGTTATACTGAATTTCAGGAACGTTAATAACAGATCAAAGGTGGCTCGGTGAACGCTCTTTTGTGGCGTTCGAAACTGAATATGAAAAAGCGGAATTATATTTGATGGAATGTTTGTCTCTTCGTCTCTTTTTGTCCGTAGTTGGTAATTTCTTTTTGGACTGGCTAAACTCAGTTTTGTTGGAATATTAGGTGCTGCAGTTTTGTTTTGTCCATTATGGCTTTGATACACATTGAATTTGAATTTACAAAAATTAGTTTTTTTAAAACAAAAGTTAAAACAAAAAAGAACTAATTTACAAAAATTAGTTTTTTTTTGTTTTATGGTGGATAAACCTTTACATTCAACTACCCTCCATTAATTTTCACTCGATTTATATCGCAGATATGAACAAAATTCACTTTAGGGTTTGATGAAACTCGTTTGGAACACGATGACTTGCTTGTTCACCCGGCGTGACGTGTCGGATCATCCCCAGGGTGCTAATGATGTCAGATTAAGTGAGCCCTGCTGAAGGGGTTGGTTTGTGCTTTTTACAATGTTATAGCGTGGTGTGGTATGAGATTATGTGAAAAAGTTTTCGTGTGACATTATGGTATATGTATATTATTATGGTACCATTGTGTTGTTTTTCTTTGCGCATAACAATATTTTGTATTTCATTTTTCAGAGGTAAATCGAAGACTCTGGTGCTACGAAAGTGCCCGGTCATACAAAGCTTATGTAATATTTATCATTTGACTGAATCATACATTCACAAAAACAAACATAAAATATTCACTTGTACATTCAGACAACACTATAAATATTTATCCAATAGGAAACGTACTCTCTTTCGTAGACTGTAGTGAAGGTCACCAACCACTATGCTAAGCCTACCTTAATATAATTTATATTTTCAATAGACCCACATTACCTTGAATGCGTTTAAAGCAAATAAAAAGGTGAGCAGAAAACTCATTACTACATATTTTCAAAGGGAAGGAAATAAAGTCGCTTTAATTCGAGTAAGGCAATCCGGATTAGAAGCACACAAACTCACAAACAATGGCCGCGAGACGAGGGTCCCTTATCTGCGTCACCCGAGCGGTGAAAAACTTTTATTACTGGTTAAGTTAAATAATCCCCGTAAAAAGTGGAGATAAATTATTCAGTGGGAAGTTTATTTTATTAGTTGTGTAAATACATTAGTGTTTGCTCGCGGTCGTTCTGCAATTGTTTTATTGTTCTCCGTGTTCCGTTTCTATTTATATGTAGTTGTATTTGACTTGTAATATTCATATTATAGTTGTCGTGACTGTGTTTGACCTATGTGCAAACGATAGACACAAATAAGAAGGTAGTTAGACATACGTGAATACACTATCTATTACTTAATTGTTGGTTGACGAATCAAAACCTACTGAACCGATTCAGCGCACACCCTTCAACGTAGACTTACATTATATAGATTATTATGAATGCCGTGGAAAGTCGAAGCAGCGAGTTAGCTCATAAAATTGAGGCCACTTGTCAGAACGTTTGAGTCACATACAAAAGTCGCACCAGCAGTTCGTGGGTAAAAAATTCTGCATAAACGTTTCGATAAAAATATACCAATATTTATGTGAATTCAAGCGAAGCAAGAGATATAAAACACGAACATGAAACGTGATGCCCTGTCTGGATTATGTAATATAGAAAGATTGCATAATCTCAGCTCTCAAAGGCTAGATTATAGATTTACATAGCTTAGCCGACGTTGATAACGCTTTTATCATATTTATGAGTTCTATATTGAAAATAGGTTTGACGGATTTTTAATGCTTCTGTAAATTCTTAAGTTATTTGAACATTGTTAAAGAGAAAGTTACAGAATTATTAATGTCTGATATTCAATGAAGCTGAAAAATCTTATTAAAATCTTCGGGGATCAAAATCATTTACAGTTTAGGATCGTTATAATTACTTAACTTTAATAGAAAATACAAAGTTAGTGAATTTATTGTTGTACCTGTAAAAAATTTAACGTAGTTTCCTGTTACCATCCCAAGTGTCAATCCCATTTATTATTATTGCAATAGAAATGCACACATCTAAAGATATGATTTCATTTGACATCAAAGAATAACATTAAAATCAAGCATGTGTTGCCGTGGAAGTTTCTACAACGTTGCATTTCAGTGGCGACCGCTATAACTAGACGATTACCTGTACAGTCTCTTCCGTAACCTAATTTCTTTTAAATCCCAATATCTTTGCTGATGGGCTAACTAGATCAAGAAAGCGAGAAAGCGTTGGCGTTATCGAGCCAAGGCGAGCACTTTATGAGTATTCGCAAAGGGAAAACATCGCTGGTCTCTGAAAGCGAGACGCAAACTTGGCTTCGTTACCAAGTTTGCGACAAATTAGCCGCTAAGTGCTGGACGAGTTGGGGGACACTCGATGTATACAATTTCTAAAATATTATGGTACATGAATTTGACTTCAAAAATCCTGCCATTTGTATGAAAATTTTGCTTTTCTGCATAGCGCTCAGATGTATAAGGTTATTACACCTTGTAAGGTCGTTAAGGTATATTCCAAGAACATACGAAGATAGCCATGGAAGCATATCATCGATTTTAGCAGACTATTACCTATAATAAAGCATAATATCACAAATATTACAAAACTACACGTAGAAATCGGAGTTGGATTGATTAAATTTCAGTTATCATTTTAATACCCTGTCTTCTTGGTAATTTTCACAAGAACTATGAGATCCTGTGTTCCATCATTGGGACTAAAACAACTTGCTTCAAAAGTAAATAGATCAGTGAAAAACATGTCCAAAGCCCCATACCCCACAAGGGGACAAGGGGCTTTGTAAATATAATTAACATATACCTCAGGCAATGTGTCGAAGTGTTCCCACAAATAGCCATCTTGCCGACTTGCCGACTTGTTTCCGACTTCGGGACTAATTAGCACGCAACTTACTTGCTACTTATTGTTTTGTCCTAAGTGTTTAGTTTGAGACTATTATCCACTAACAATAGAATTATGGTGAAATCCAAGAACTGCGTGTACATTTTGCATATTTTGGTAGATTTCGTTTAATAGCGGTTGTTTTCGGTGGTAAATGGTAAAACTATGTTATGTCCATTCAATGGTGCTTCTAGTAGAAGTCTAATTGACTAAATAAATCTTTGAGTTTAAGTCTTTAACAGTTTAATCTCGAGTTACGTACCAATAGACACTAATAAGTTCTAAAGGTTAGTCTTACAAAAATCTTGCGATTCACATCTCTTGGTGAAATAGTAAGTGCAACCGTAGATATCATGTTTCCTATAGAGCCTTTTACACTAACTTGCATAAACCTCCAAAAGATAAAACATATTTTTAACCAGTAACCGATTACCGTATTACAATAATTATAAGTAATTAAGTAAGTAGGTTCCACTAAAAATGTGTATTATCAATACCAGCATAAAGGCACGGCCCAATCCAGCTTTGATAGGTCAATCGGTCAGTAATATCCCAGATCGTGATTTAGCTTCCCTTAGTTACCTTCCCGGTCACCCTGGCAGAGGCCCAGATGTGTTAAGTGCTCGAAGTCTCTAATTGAATTATTACAACCGGCTAAATCGTGAAGCAATTAGTGAAATAGTGTTTGTGTGAAACGTGTTAGTTTTGACTGGGCCGGGCGTGACCGGTTCCGCGTTTGACTAATTGACTTTTGATTGGATTAGTATTTTGTTATAGATTCATGTTTTGGGGGGGTTATAATCACTAACAAGGTTAAGACTAACGCTACCTTATATTCTTAGATTCATATTATTGCTTGCTCTTAATCGACCTTTTCAGTTTTTGTAGATAAGATTGATCAGTTCAATAGATTTAAGCTCAATTATTTCCCGAATCCTTGTACGAAACATTGTACGAGCTAAAAGGAAATAAATACTAATCTCCCCCATATAATATATTATTGTTTCGTAAGGTAGATTAAAAAATAGGCTCAATTTATAATTCACGCTAGAAATGTGAAAATATACCCTCCAGTTGGTATTTTATGTCGGCAGCAGTTGGAATTTTTCAAAGGGTGGATCGGAATGAGGTTGGAACCGACAGAGCCGAGGGTCCAGTCCCACGAGAGAGCACAATTTGCGGTCTCAAATGTAACCATTTGCTTACTGATGCTGTACATACTGAAATCATTTCGTTTCGACGCTTATGCCATTTTTGTGGGTTATTTTTATGTTATGTAATTTTGTGGATGGAAATTGATTTTGTATTGATATGTTTTTTTTGTGGTTTGATATGTAGTTTGAAATTCTACTTCCTGCTACTATTATAAATGCCAATGTTTGTGAGGGTATTTAAATTGATTTAATTTTGTGCGTCGTTGAATCGGATCTGGATGAGCTTTGATAGAGCCTAAATATTATACAATAATGATGATATAAAATGATGGTACAATACCTATTGGTTTATAATTAAATCAAACATAAGCAAAAAAGAGTCCTAAACAAATATTTTATTAATGAATATTAATTAATTTAGAATTAATATTTTATTCCAATAATATCTTAAATATTTGAAATTTTCCACACGATAAGATAGCTTTTATAAATTCAAAGATAAATCTATTCAAGATATTTTTTAATAGATTTATCGAAAATTCGAATAAATAGTTCTTGCGATAAGTGCTATTCAAAAAGCGAACTTTACAACTATATGCAAAAAGTAAAGATTGTCTATAAGTTTTTACGATTAGATCAGGGTTTTAAATACTTGTTAGGTATTATTTGTTTCTTGGTGGGTACATAATAGTATATAATTACAAATGATGTTAGAATAATGCATCTTTAACCAGCGTTAACTGATGTCACTACTCACACTACAAAGTTCACAAAATTTTTTCGACAATATAATTTATTTACTTTCGGCCATACTAAATAACATAAATATTCAAATATAATAAAACGCTCGCAGTTTATTTAGCAGAATCAAATCACAATAATTGATGGCATAAATAAAACAAATTCGTTAAAACGAGATAAAATATTGAAATGTTAAGCTGATTCCGTCCAGCTGCATCAGATGAATAATAAATAAATAAGAGTTTTTAGCAAATTGCTTTTAACATAACTTACACATGATAGTTCGTTATACATAAATTGCTTTTACTGTAGGTAGGTATAAATATGTTACTATCATAATGAACCGTTAAAAATAAAAATAATTGTGTACCTTGTATCTTATTTTTCACATATTTTTTATTGGATATAACTGTATGAATAAATGTTGAATTTAAAGATTGAGTTTTACTTTATATTATTTGTATGCACATTTATTGCATAAAATGCATAACGAGTTCCAGCGTAAAGAAAAAATAAAACGCACCAAAAAGGTTTATGAAAAAATTGAATAACTTCATATTGATATTACCTTTAAATTGGGAAATCATTTAACCTGAAAATCGGTAAAATGAGAGAGGAAATATTTTCGTTTTTTACCTTCCAATTAAACGAAACTTTGTTTAAAATTTAATCATGCATATAAAGCAACGTCGTTTGGTCTGAATTCGCTTCAATTGACCACAGTTTAACCTCATTTAAACCATATTTTACACGTTTAAACTGCTTGCTTATCACTCGTTATTACATACAAAAGGATGTTAATATTGCAATATGTTTTTATTCGGCTTATAATCAAT
Organism: Colias nastes; assembly: GCA_907164665.1. Taxonomy (NCBI): domain Eukaryota; kingdom Metazoa; phylum Arthropoda; class Insecta; order Lepidoptera; family Pieridae; genus Colias; species Colias nastes. Next base: position 1,782 of record CAJQZM010042250.1, on the reverse strand, counting down.
CCTACAGCCAATATATTAACGTTATAGCTCGATTTAATGTATGGGATTATATTAAATTGTTGTACATTTAACGTTTTAATGCATGACAAAAATCGTGCCAAAGTCCAAACGGCCACCACTTACCGCATCATCCGTTTCCCAACTATAAAGTTGTTACAAAATGTAGTCTTTCAGAATGTCGGATGTTTTTACAGCAGTGTTAGCGTTGGCTGCACAATTTCCCTCTCAGCAATCTGCAGGATCGCGAATTAGCATAAGCTGGGCGTTCGTTAGTCTGTCCGTCGCAAACTGATGTGGGGAAATTCCCGCCTCCTTACATTGTTTACGACATTTACTTTTACCCTTTTTAAGTCTTCTGTGAAATTTTATTAATGTTATAATGTAAAACGTTTACTCCTGGAACACTAGAGCGAGAAAAAAAAAATAAAGAATATAGGTTATTGACGTGACAACGTCTTAAATTAGGTTGCGGCTGGGAGTCACTTATGAAAAAGTGTAACGCTCGGTAACGTTACGATGAGTCACCGAACGAGAGAGAGGCCCGCCGAATGCCTTGCGTCTCTCTCCCACTCAACTATGATCGTTGTCACGTAAAATCTTCGCCCGTAAAACCGACTTTACAGGCAACCATTTTTTTTGTATCATAAAAACTAAGTCGATAAGTTAAGATAGGATGGAATAGAAAAAGATGGAAATACGCATGCAAGAGGGTTTAAAGCAAATACGAGAAGGAAGGCGAGCAAAACCGTAGGCGGAATATAAATATCAACGCTTTACTATGCAAGTAATACAAACACAACCACTCTATATTGCTTAAAATAACCGCGAAACAAAATAGTTTTAGAATTTTTATTGGTACGATAATTGTAAATGATTTAATAGAAAATATGTCCAAAGGCAAAGGCATGGATTATATTATTACCACTACACTACTATTATACAGGGTGTAATCGTTAAGTGTGCATAGGCGATTATTCCGTTACTATTCCAGATATCAAAAAACTTTAAACTGATATCGAAAGTACTTAACCTAATGAGTAAAATGGCCAAAATTTTTTTTTTTTCCATACATTGAGTATGAGATATGAATATCTTTTTTTTTAAAAAGGCACCCGCCATCACAGGGTGTTCGCGCCACCTCTGGAATATTGTCCAGAGACATTATTTTCATTTTTTATTTATTTACAAACACCATTTATAGCCACATAATAAATTAAAAATAAAATTATTACAAAATTAAAAATATTACAAATACAAAATTAAAAATATTAAAATACTGGGTAAATAAAATAAATACACATGTACATTTAATATGAAAGATTATAGCTTTTTCTTACTTTTTTGGTTTTCTGCTTTAATTACTTCGCAAATTTGAAGGAAATTTCATTTAGAAACTTTAAATAGAGCTCCTCATTGTATTGAACAATGAGGACGTCACTTAGAAAATCTGCTATGGATACAAAATGTATGGGAAATAAAATGTATGGGAGCGTTTAATGTAACATTTTTGGATATTCTCGTTTTATTTTTAAAAATTTGTTATGGCCATTTTACTCATTAGGTTAAGTACTTTCGATATCAGTTTAAAGTTTTTTGATATCTGCAATAGTAACGGAATAATCGCTTGTGCACACTTAACGATTACACCCTGTATAACGAAGAAATATATATAATCAGACGTTTCTCCGCTAGAAATCGACAAATTCCCGTTGAATTAAAGTTAAATTGATCGATAAAACTTGACCCGTGGCACCTCAGTTCCACAAAAGCCGACAGCCGCAA